>BROE01000001.1:2982456-3133214 GCA_036571765.1 Plecoglossus altivelis
GCTAAAATCAGATTGCCGAAATTGTTAGATGATACATATCAATAATGTAGCTATGCAGTCCATGACTCGTTTCGGTTATTATTGCGTTAACAAATCCAAAGTGTTTTGAGAGCAACTGCTTTGGTTCAGAACATGTGCTTAAACTTCATATTTGCTATCTCAACTTGCAGGTGTGTACAGAAAACCTTTTCTCACGTGGAAAATAAATCGATATCTCTTCACTTTCACTCAACCTTGGATGCCGAGCAATGATTTTCCTTTGAAGCTTTCTGATTTTAAGAAAATACATTTACGGGGTTTTGTAGTAAAGGCATTGGAGAGAGTGAGTGACCCAAACCTGTTGTGGAAAAAAGTTAGCCAAGTCGATCGGTTCTGGTGTGCATCCCTGAGTCCCCACTGTAAGAGATACCCCAGGTTCCCATTCACAGGCTGCTTCACGGGCTGGGCAGTCAACGCCGCATGCATGTGTTCGTGCGTAAAGGATATCACCAACAAGCTAGACGGGTAACCGGTATCACTTACACTGATACGGGTCATTACAGAGGGGTGTGAGAGGCAGTTGCAGATAATCCTGTAAAAACGTCAAATCAACGTTTAATACAACTAACTTGGTATAGACCTACACCTACATACTCTGCAACCCGTTTTTCTACGCATTTCTTTATCAGCCTAACCAATCACGGAGGCGCTCACCAGTCACCACACACTTCACTATTAGACTGTAGACAATTTGGCCACCTTCCCAATGACACCTGGTGAACGACAATTTGGCTTTGCGCATGCTAAATCGCATGCCAAAATCCCTGGATCACCTATCAACCAATGGTGTTCAAATCTTTTCAGAGATAAAGACAGGGCGGTGTGGACACGGAGGATTTTCACAACTGACCTCGGACCTTGAGAACAACCAGCGAGAGTAACCATGCCAAGGTCATTTTTGGTAAAGAGCAAACGGGCACATAGTTACCATCAACCAAGATACCTGGACGACGAATGTATCAAATTGGATACTATTTTAGCTCATGTATGCGCAGGTATGTAAATGTGTATCCAGTTTCTCAACTTTTTCTTGAACATTATTTATGATACGTAAACAGGTTACTGTCTAGATGGAAACAAAATCTTAGGAACATTTTTACCATGTCAAATACTAATAATAACATATTCTATGAACAATAGAGACCCAAGCTCAGGTTGAGTTCGCAGAGAACTTAGAGCCGGATACCCACAACCATGACAGGCTGTCCCCCGAGTCCAGGCTGGTGCGCACGGCTGACCTTTCCTGCGCCTCCCCGTTGAACTGCGAAGGCAGCGTGTGCGACCGCGCAGCAGATTACTACTGGTGTTCCCCGTGTTCCCCTTCATCGCCTGGTCAGTTGTTCATGTCCAAAGCTTTTTGTTTTATTCATCACAACTAGGTTATTACGCGCAAGCTTTCCATTTTTCTGATCCTCCACCCCCCAACATTTCAACATGTCATTTACATCATGTAATTGATTGTTTGATTGTAGGCTAATTCGTTTCATATTCAAAATGATCTACAGATTCGGAGAAATATTTCACTCCGTCAACAGACTATGCTCCTCATTTCACTGTCCCCTATCGCCCTTACGCATGGACCTGCTCAGGCTCCGAGCTCAGGCACCTCATTCAGCGAACATATCAACATCTGCCAAAGAACATGGAACCTGTTCCCATGGGCATCTATGGGCCAGACAACAGAACCGAACCTTCAATTTACTCCCAGCGGAGCCACACGACAGGATTTTACCGAGACTGTTCCTCTACAGAACTCCCTAGACGCATGCGGGAGACAGCCGAGTTATATTCAGATCTCAAGCAGAGGAACACGGTCGCAGAGGTCAAGTCTGAGTTGGATCTCAATTGTTCAAGTATGGAGTCAAGCAAATCATACAAGTGCATTAAGTGTTGCAAGGTAGGTCCATCACCTATTTGGTAGTACATTAAATAGAAGATTAACTGTACACTCGGATGACGCAGATTTGTTTGAAATCGACCGTCAGGTATTCTCCACACCGCACGGTTTGGAGGTCCACGTGCGTCGATCCCATAGCGGAACACGACCCTTCGCGTGCGGGAATTGTGGAAAAACCTTTGGGCACGCGGTGAGCTTGGAGCAACACAAAGCCGTGCACTCACAGGTAATCCATACAGCATAAGAACATAGAAGTATTGACGCGCAAACGTGAAAGACAATAAGCAAAATAAACTGTACTGATATTGTCTAACTATTTGTATTAACAGGAGAGATGTTTCAATTGCAAGATCTGTGGCAAAAGCTTCAAGAGATCGTCTACATTGTCAACACACCTGCTTATTCACTCAGACACACGGCCTTACCCCTGCCAGTATTGTGGGAAAAGATTCCATCAGAAGTCAGACATGAAAAAACATACATTCATCCATACAGGTAATGCATCAGCTTCACTGTAGTTTTTAGACTAACCATCATTCCGTTAACTTGCTCAAAAAGACTGCCAAAAGTTTCCTAACGCGTGAATTACGCAGAAAAAGATCTTTTAAGTGGAAACTTTCATAATTTCAAACTTTGTTTATATATTCATGTAGGCGAAAAGCCGCACAAGTGCCAGGTGTGTGGAAAGGCCTTCAGTCAAAGCTCCAACCTCATCACTCACAGCCGCAAGCACACGGGGTTCAAACCCTTTGGCTGCGATCTTTGTGGTAAAGGATTTCAACGCAAAGTGGACCTCAGAAGACACAAGGAAACACAACATGGAATGAAATAGTTGAGAAGTGTACATATTAAAAACTGTTGATAACTGGTTCATAAAGACAACGGCTCCAAGTAGTATCTTAAATGTAGGCCTAAGGTTTGTAATTTTATTTTAACCTCCAAGTACATTAATTTCCTTGACATTTTAGGAAATTTGATTTGTTGATATCGTTTCAAAATGTATAGGTGTTCTCAAGCAATGTGTGTTAATTACCCAAAGTTTTGTTATAATACATTTTGGATATCATTCAGGTTATGGTGGTAGGCGAACTATCAAGTGACCACCTGGTTTTACCACAACGATATTTAAAGTTTTGATATTTGAATGTCAAATAATTGTGTTTTATGTTTGGGGAAAGGCAATCAACTCCTACATACCATTACTTACGCATACCGTTTTTTATATTGCTGGAGTCCTTATTTTATTATCACTATACCCATTCATTAATTCTCTTACGGCAAAAAAAACAGAAAACGTTGAACTAAATTAGCTATATCGATCACCACATGACCTTGGTCAAATCAACATATACATTGTTTGAAAGTAGTCTATTAAGCGTAAAAGGCACATTCATATTAAACTATTTTTTAAACAGAAAACACATCTTCCAACTTAATGACATGAGACAAAGTTGTAGACCTCTTTTTTATTTTACTCTGCGTGCGCCAGCTGGTCCAAGCCAAATATGTTCTGTCCTAAACTTTCTGAACATACTCAAACAAACTAAATTATGACACCATAAAGTTCCTGTGAAGGAAGTTAGGAGGAAAATAGCGTCACCCTTATTGTCAAATCATTTAAATGGTAGCCAAAAGGCAATAGAGACGGACAGACATTTTATACGATGGAAAACCAGAGTGTGATTTATTAGGTTTTACACAGACGAGGTATAGGTTCAACATGTGGTGTTTCAAACTCCTCTGATTTTGACATCTATTCACTGATTGTGTACACAGTGATTAGGCATTATCATCAATCATAAAAACAGAAGAGACTGCATAGACCTGATCTACTAAACTTGGAAAAACTCAACACATGCAGGTCCACAATTCAATAACGTGCATTTGAATATTTGCAAAAACATTTCTCAATTAGCTAAGGAACAAAGAATATAAACACAAGATATTCCATGATACCGTTGTCTAGTGTACCTAATAACTGCACAAGGTCCCTCGCAGGTCTTAAATTTCAATTGATATTGCTACAAATGATATGCTAATATTTGGTTAGTGGGCTGGGGTCTTGAGCAGCTGTACTAAGCTCTGCAGATCCTGAGCGGTGATGGTCAGTTCATCCATTAGAGTAGAGAGGTACTCTACAGAACCTGGGCTCTCAAGGGCTCTCTGGACCTCCGGGGACACCTCCGATAGCCTGCAACACATGAACACCCCCAGATGAACCAACCCAACAACTTGCTACATGCAACTCAGCACATGACAACAGTGGCTGACACATCGATCCTGCTTATGGCTGACACAGTTGTTTTTCCATTGGTTTCATTGGAAGGTGAGGGAGTCATTCTTGGAAGGGACTCGGGGGTTCATGTCATGTCACTCCACCTTCCTCGTACCTCTTCTTGTGTGAGTGTGTGAGTGTGTGTGTGTGTGTGTGTGTGCATGTGGAGCTCCGGTTCAGTCCAGATCTAGTGTTGCAGGGGCACCATCCATTATTCAGATACCCTGTACAAAAGACTCCAGACTAACTTTACAGCTGCCACACAGCAGACAGATAAAGCTAGCCAAATTATTCATGAGGGGGGCAGAAACTGTAGGACCAGGGGAAATACATAACATGAGATGTGTATCGTTGCTTAAGGGGTTAGTGGACGATAAAGTCAAAAAAGTCCTTTAACAGAGAGGGTTTAGTGTCCATGAGCGAGGCACACTTCTCTGGCAACAAAGACCATTTGAACCCTGCATGTGAAACACTACAACAAAATACAGCCTGAAACAGTACAGGCAATAGTTAAATCCCCTTGACAACGACGATCTCGTCTTAGTTTGAGTTTGTCACACAAAATAAGGTAACCCGAGTTGATAAAGACACTGTTTTTGCGTAATTATGGTAGTTAACAGCAGTCCTCATTTTTAAAAGTCAGAGAGAGAAAAAAATCAGAGCTTGTTTTTGGCTGTGTGTTCCTTGTGGCGCTGTGCAGATCAGTTAGGGGTCAGGTGGAATGTTTCCCATGGCCTTCCTGTGTGTGTTGTCCCTACATCACGGATCTAGAGGGTGGCCATCAGGTAGATAAGACTGCAAAGCGTCTGTGTGTACACACAGACGGGAGCAGCACGGAACTGTCCGCACACCGCCTGCTAGGATTGCACACTGCACCAATCTGGGGAAGTAGTGTACTCTCTCTCTCACACACACATGCATGCACGCACACACGCACACACACACACCATCTGGCACAGGGCAAACAATGCCCTCTTCTCACTCTATAGGACTTAAGCCATTAAGTTCAAATTTGGTTTTTGTTCAATCTTTATCCTACCTAATGTCACCTCATCCAACCTAATGTCACCTCATCCAACCTAATGTCACCTCATCCAACCTAATGTCACCTCATCCAGCCCAAGTTTCAGGAATCTCCCCTTGAGGTTGAATCCAGTCCTATTATGAAACAATATGGGCAGTAGAATGCAAGACTCACATGGTAAACCTCGTAGATGGACTCAAGGTTAGACTTTTGAAAAACACCTGGTTTTAGTTATTATGTGTGAAAACTCGATCAGAATTTTTCAAATTGCAAATCCGCCTAGACACACATGACCACACCACGGGCGTGGCTGAGGTACAGAGATCTAGTCAAATCTTTCAGCATGCCGTTTGCTGAGGGTGTTCCTGGAGGAAAACAATGATCCCTGATTTCCTCCGAACTGCTGTTTGACTAACTCAACAGAAGCTCAGGCTCTCCAGCTGTCCCTGCATAGCATACCACTCAAGACACGCATGCATGCAGGCAGACGTACCCATAGAGAAGCACCACAGCAATCAGAGTCCACTCTGGGGTTTTGTGAATGATGTTGGTATTGGTGAATCTGCCAAGCAAAACAGACAGAAGGATTTCAACATGGTATTCTGGTAGTCACTCTCTATGCACCGCCTGAACATCAGGTGAAATACACCATTTGGCATGTTGGGTCTGACCTGAAGGTCCGGACCAGACTGCTAAGGTCACTGAAGATGTTGCTTATGGTGAGACGCAGCGGCCCCAGAACTTCTCCGAGACTGAATCGCACACGACAGACACGGAGACATGGAAGGAAACATGTATAATGTATACATATCCATCATACAGGAGTAACAACATGCAATATATGAATGGATTTGACAGCTCCATGCCTTCCATGTCATTATGTGAACACCTCCTCACACCTTCTTGAGAGTTTCTCAATGACTATCCGCTTCTGGATGAGGTGCTGGGCGTGGGAGTCAACCAGTGGGAGAGAGAGATCCTTTCCAGCCTGGTCCTGGAGCATTAGGTCAGAAGGAGGGAGAGAGAGAAAAAGAGAGGAATGTTTCAACACAGAAACGAAACACTCAGGCCACGCAAATGATTCCAATGAAGACAGGCGATAGTTCTAATCAAATGCAAGAAAGGCATCCAGATTTGGAAGGTATAGTGCTATCCTGAGTCAAAAAACCCCGTCTTCAGAGCACCCCCTCATGGACACTGGCATGCACTACAAGCGGTTTCAAAACGCTCACCGCTGAATCTCCGTACCCGACGTTCTGAGGCAGAACATAGGCGCCTTTGTAGAACTCCTTCACCCTCAGCTCCTGCTCCTCCGTGTGCCTACGCAGGGTGTGGTAGTCGGGGACAGGGGCCGAGGGTCTCCAAACCCCCCCGTGCCTCCCAGGTTCTCCCCCCTGGCCCTCGGCTTCCACCACATAGTCCAGATCATCTTCGTCCAGCTCCTCTTCGTCCTCCTTCTCCACCATTACCTGTCTATCTGTCAGTGGTGGGTGAGAGATGTGGTCTGGACCATAAAGGAACCTCGTGGTTTCCTCAGTCCTCCACTCGCTGAAGGTCCTTCTCAGGCCTTCTAAAAGGTTCACCTGGATAGAGTCGGTCCGTATCTCAGTCTTCAGGAGACCGCGGAGCCCAGCCACTCCTCTCCTGCTCACGCCCACCTGGGTGATGTCAAGGCCAGGCAGGGGATCTGATGCTGGAGCGAGGTTACTGTGTGGTGTCGGAGTTGGTTCCAGGGGACCTTCCTGTCTACACCGTGCTGGGGTTGTGTCCCTGTGTACAGGAGCATCAGCTGTGACTGCTTCCCTGTCCTGCACGGTGCAGTGTCTCAGCAGATCGGCAGCCTCCTCCACAGACTGGCCCTCTGGGGAGCCTCTCTCCTCCAGGAGAAGTGGCTGGTCACTGGGGTGCCTAGCCCCTGAAGTGGGATGTTGGGGTCCAACCGACTCCACGCACCTCCCTGTTTGGGATTCTTCAGACTTCTCCTCAGTCCTTCCGTTCTCCTCTTCCTTCCTTTCCTCTCCACTCTCTCCACTGTCATTGTCCCTTCCAACCTTTTCGAGCTGGATCTCGCCAGTGTTCTTTTTGGGCAGTTCACCCCAGTGTACCCTAGGTCCGGGTCGTGGGGAAACCACACCGGAGTCCAAGTCCTGCTCTTCGTCACTGCTGTCGCTGTGGCTGAGTCCATGAGGGGAGCGCCTGGGGTGTCCAGGGGCCTCGGAGTCCACCGGGGGTAGCGGGCTTTCAATGTCCTCCTCTTTGAGACGCCTTGCCCTTAGCGTCACCTCTTCTCCAGCACTCCCACTGCAAGCCAGGGAGACCAAGGAGAGACTATCAGTACAGAAATCCGTCAAGCATGACTGGCAGGAACATGGAAGATTCTACATTCTCAAAGAGCCTTAAATAGACATACCTATCCCCTCTCTTCATTAGAATCACTTCTGGAAGACTGTAGACAGACAAACTTAGCAGTGAGACCAGGGACTGAGGACGTCCACACCAGTTGATTTCCTCCAACACAATAAGGTATGTTCACAACAATGTCCCAGTACAGAATGAAAGGCAGCACTCTCTTACCTCTCATGTTCCCTCAGCCATAAAGGAATACTTGGTATCTGCAGCTCAAACGCTTTGGATGCTTTGTAGCAGAAGTTACTGCAGAAGCACTATATAAAAGGGAGGAAATTACATTTGTTTTAGTCCATCACCTTTTTTGGCTCACTGTCTTTTTGTACGTCTGTTTCACAATGCTCACCTTTCGTTCAGTAATGTCATAGACTTTGTTGGTCTTGGTGGAAATTTTGTACTTTTGATGAGGAACCTAAAAAAAAAAGTGATAACAGAAGGTTAGACGTTAATTTGATTGAATTGATCCATGGTCAAACCCTCCATATAACCCTTGTCATAGCTCTAAGGAATGTTTGTCTACTTCTTTCAAATGTATGAAGACCTGGAACTTACATTGCCCAGTTTACTGGCGCAGACAGGATAGCCACACAGTTTCGCTATGGCTCTCTCCTCAATTGTATCTTTGTAATCACCAGTGGTAATCAACCTGGACTAAAAGCAAAGAATAGTGGTTAGTAATAATTTGGAAAAATGCAACACACCTCCGATCCCTGTATGACCGGAGCAGGAGCTGTGTTCGCATTGCCGGTCGTAAGTCGGACCTGTTCTCGGTGCATGTTGGACTCCGCCAGGGCTGCCCTTTGTCACCGGTTCTGTTCATTGTCTTCATGGACCGAATTTCTAGGCACAGCCAGGGGCCGGAGGGTGTCTGGTTCGGGGGGCACAGGATTTCATCTCTGCTATTCGCAGATGATGTTGTCCTGATGGCTCCATCGGACCGGGACCTACAGCATGCACTAGAGCGGTTTGCAGCCGAGTGTGAAGCTGCCGGGATGGGAATCAGCACCTCGAAATCTGAGGCCATGGTTCTCGACCGGAAGAAGGTGGCTTGCTCCCTCCGGGTGGGTGGGGAGCCCTTGCTTCAAGTGGAGGAGTTCAAGTATCTCGGGGTCTTGTTCACGAGTGAGGGAAGGACGGAACGTGAGATTGACAGGCGGATCGGTGCGGCGGCCGCAGTGATGCGCTCTCTGTACCGGTCCGTCGTGGTGAAGAAGGAGCTGAGCCGGAAGGCAAAGCTCTCAATTTACCGGTCTATCTACGTTCCTACTCTCACCTATGGTCATGAACTTTGGGTAATGACCGAAAGGACGAGATCGCGGATACAAGCGGTCGAAATGAGTTTTCTCCGCAGGGTGGCTGGGCGCTCCCTTAGAGATAAGGTGAGGAGCTCGGTCACACGGGAGGAGCTCGGAGTAGAGCCGCTGCTCCTCCACGTCGAGAGGAGCCAGCTGAGGTGGCTCGGGCATCTGTTTCGGATGCCTCCTGGACACCTCCCTCGGGAGGTGTTCCGGGCATGTCCTACCGGGAGGCGGCCCCGGGGAAGACCCAGGACACGCTGGAGGGACTATGTCTCTCGGCTGGCCTGGGAACGCCTCGGGATCCCCCCGGAGGAGCTGGAGGTGGTGTGCGTGGAGAAGGAAGTCTGGGCCTCCCTGCTCAGACTGCTGCCCCCGCGACCCGGCCCCGGATAAGCGGAAGAAAATGGATGGAAAATGGATGGATGGATGGATGGCAACACACCTGCTTCATGGATGGAAGGGCACGCACAACATGACGCTGACTTGGCCTGCTGTTACTAAATGAGGACATATATCAAGCGTGGTAGGCTACTGCACTTACACAATCGACCAGAAAGTCATCCGTCACGCTATCCTCTAGTAGACGCTCAACCACCTGCAGGGCCCTCTTCTCCAGTTCAAGCTTCTTCCTCAGGGTCTCCGTCACTATCCCTCTCCTGTGAGCGGGCAGGACGACCATATTAGGCTTTGCTTGATTCAATTTGTATCCTTTTGTAAATGAGGACTATCCCCCCAACCTAAACTTTGAACATAGCTTAACATTGATACAATCAAAAGGTCGAAAAACCTTTTTTCTTCTATAGCAGCCAGAGAAGAAAGAGCATTTCCACCTGAAGAATAAAAAATACAATTCTCGTGACTTCATTATTACAGAGCATGTCACTACATCAACTTTACCACCGAAACCTTGGCTACTCTACACCCAATGCACCACATTGCCTGGTAGTTTATTGAACAGATTAGCAAGATATTTAGCATATATTTTCATACTTCCCGTTGACTTTCATACACATTGGTATTCACAAACACGTCGCCTCATTATGTGCTACCACTTTTTAAAAAGCATACCCTTTATTCCAGATTTTAAGGAGCCAGTGCTACGTTTCCTCTGTCCACGCTCCATGTTTTCGCTGTTTTGACGGTGACGTTTCTACAGCAAGTCGCAAGGGTCAGTTCAGACACAGAACACTTCAGAAACCCATGCGACTATCCGTCTGACACCCTCCCTGTTAGACTTGTAAGTACATTTTTTAAACACATTGGTTTCGTTAATGAGCACCGTCAACCCTGGATTTCCGAACCTACATTTGATCAATTGTATTATAGGTATGGTGTCTATGTAAACTGCAATTAGCCAGCCAGCTGTATAATTTTTGTATGACAGTCAGCTAGCTAGTCTAGCTAACTACGCACAAACAAAGCATGTGTCAAATACTCTTGAGTCAGTTTGATGCATTGTTAGTTTGACAAACCGATTAGTTGGCTACTATAATGTATAATATCTTGTTTATATGATTTAAAAATAATTTTAGGTGATAACGTCACTCAACGCTTGTCACTCTTATTTGAATATCAAATGATCGAATGTGCATTTTTTGTGTCTATCAGGAGTGCTATGTAAATGGACAGCGACTGAAGCACTGCAGCAAGCATGGCTTTAGAGCAACTCAGTGATGTCGTCCAGAGATGTGTAAGTACTAGAGAAGCCACCTCTGACTTCACTAGACTCGAGCATGTGCAAATGGCGGTTCAACCCAACCCCTTTTCCCTCCATTCACCCATGCTCTGTCTCTGTCTCTGTCTCTGTCTCTCTGTCTCTGTCTCTTTCTCTCTTCCCTCCGCACAGCAAGCTGTTCAAGATGACAACTACACATCTGAAGATTATGATGTGTTCCAGATTGCGGGGCGAACCTGCATAGAGGAGGGCGACAGCGCTCAGGTCTTGAGTATTGTCGTAGATGAGAAAAATAAGGTGAGGGTAAGGTGCCTGAATTTGCATTCAGGCAGAGTTTACAGCGTACTTGTGTCTCTGCCATCGTATACCGTGGTCATTGCATCAGCGTTACTGTGTACTGTCCTCTCCTGTGTGCAGGACATAGTGAGATGCATGGGCTGGAATCTGCTTGGCCCTTTGGTTCAGATTTTGCTGAAGAAGGAAGACAAGAACCTTCCACACTGCCTTGGCATCTTCACACACCTGGTGGAGGTGTGTTCAACATTCACACGGTCACTCATGACGAGAGTGACCTGCACAGTCAGACCTTTATACCCGACCGTGCCGTGAATCTGAATCCTCCTGTTCTTGGTTAGGTTTGCAGTCCAAAAGAGCTGCTGGTTGGCTTGTTGGAGCAGGTAGAGGAGGCCCACTCTGACTTCATCTCCGAGACGGTTATCCTCCTATTGATGCCTCTACAGAAAGGTAAGCAGAACACACAAACGCACTGTCCCAGCCTTTAACGAAAGGCAAGCGACATTCATGTCATCATAGAGCAGGTGAATCATCTTGACCCCACGGAAACAACCCCTTCCCCCAGTGCTGCTGCGTCTGGGCAGCCGGAAGGCTTCCTCGGTAGGCATGGCTCTCTCCACCCTGCTGGGTCAGGTGGCCAGGCTGCCTGTGCCCCAGACCAAGGAGCAGGAGGAGGACGACGTGTTTGGCCTGTGTCGCTGCTGCTCCGCTCTGATGGTCTTCGTCAGGCCCTTCGTGGCCGAGGCCAAGCAGAACCTCCAGAGCCAGAACGGCACGTTCGCGCACACGGCCAAGGAGGACGAGCTGAGGACGGAGCTGCTCAAGTTGTGAGTTAGCATGGCTTCCCTGGACTGACACATTAACAAGTCTCTGTCATTTAAGATTCTCTTGAGCTAAATAGCTTTGTGTGCATTGTATTGGTATATATCAGTTGACCCCTTATACGAGCTCTGTTGTGTGTCTGTGTAGCTGTATGAAGTGTCTGTGTGAGCCCCTGTTGGAGGTGCAGTTGAGGGATCCAGCCACTCTGGCAGAGTCGCCCCTCAGGGATTTTGCCACTGAGATCCTGGTAAGAGGTTTGGAAATACTTTTCCTGTCTTGTCCCAACTTCCTCTTCCTCTTTTTCACGGAGGATTGGAAAAGAAAACGTTGCGTTAGAGTGGCACAAGACCCGTTTTAAATTCCTCCCTTCTGAAATACCATTTATCTTTATTAGTTCAGGATCCAATTTCGGGACGCCTTAAACATTGGGCAATCAAACAAACGCTGATCATTTTTGAAATGTTTGTCTCCATAAACCAAACAAATTATTGACACAACTTTACCGTTAGGGTCAAACTTGACCCAGTCATGGAGATTTTTTTGTATCCTATTATTAAATAACGTAAATATCCATCAGAGCATATATTTGTTATGCCCACATTGAAGCCGGTATCACATTACTTACCATAACATGTGGGTTAACCAAGAATACTACAGAATCATTACATAACAGTTCTTGTGCGTCTTTTGAAGGCAATTCTATCGGGCATTGGTGAGTCCATTCCCAACCTTCTGTGCCATTCTCTGCTGTGTCGGAGAGAGGTGCCAGGCTTCCTAGAAGAGGAGGTCCGCTACCCTAAAGAGTCCCTGGCCAGTCTGGCCTATCTGCTCTTCGTCCAGCACCTAGCCATGGACACCTTCCCCTCAGTCTTCAGGTAGGAGACGCAAGCCAAGATAGGAGATGTAGTGTAGCACATTCATGTCTCTTTGTCTACATACAGCTTTATATACTGTGTGTGTACGGTGGAAAGCCTGAAGTTAACCCTGTTTTTGGAATTTTGTTCCAATTCCAGCCCTGTCTTTATTCTTCAGTGTAATATGGATTACGTCAACCTCTTCTTAAGCAGGTACACTTTTTAGTTGTCTTCCTCTTCCTGGTGTTGCAAAGAATGACCTGGGAGTATTATCCTTGAAAATATATATTTTTGTGAGAATCTGTTTGCAAATCTAACACGATGCCTCATGTGACCAGAACGGAAGAATCTCGACTGCAGAAAGGACTGGTAAGTATGCTGGTACGATGAGCTCCGACTGGGAAAATAAATACATTTCAAGGAGGTTTCACTCAAACGTGTCCTTGGTGTTCCACCAGGACCTGTATGAGAGGAGCCTGTCTCGGGTGGAGGACAGCAGTCTCTCTGTGCAACTCCTGGAGCTCAAGTCCTTCATCAGTGTCCCTCAGGTCATCCTGCCACCCAGTATGTTTGTTATAGACTGCATGTCCGTCAGTTGACTAATTAGTGTCTACTTCTCATCTCAGAACCTGGTGAAAGTCATGACGTTGTGCCCGATACAGACCCTGGTAAGTGCTTCACTGCCTTGGATTGGACTCTTTATGAAGTACTTTTTGCCTTGTTGAAAGGGTTTATGTAACTATTTGAAACAGGCTCTGGTGAGTTACAGTATCTGTTTAATGAGGATGTGGCTGGTAACAATAAGCTGAGAGTTTGTCCCTTGTTCACAGAGAACTAAAGGACTCAAATTGTTGCAGTTGAGCATCGATAAGTTTGACACCGAGGCCAAATACAAGTTCTTCCAGTAAGTTCTATGAAGGTTTGGACAGCCTGTATATTACCTTCTTCCTGGAACATTCTCGCCATTGTCATAACATCCCATTCCAGATGTATGCTGAAGATAAGCCACCACTCTGGTGTAGAGGGATACATTATCAAGAACATCAGAAACCAGATTGACCTTTCACTAAAGGTCAGTGAAGAAGCTTCTTTTCTCTCTTTGACCTTTGTTTAGAATCCCCCCCCCTCCATATCTCAAGTGTTCAGGATAGTTGTTAAGGTGACTCTGTCTCTGCTTCTCAGCCGGGTCAGGGGAACCAGTGGTTCCTGGGCCTCCACCTGCTCCCCCTGCTGCGCCTGGTGCTCTGTCTTCCTCAGGGCCCGGAGACAGACCTCCTTCAGAACCTGGACAGGTGAGCCGTGGGAACCCACTCAGCAGCCTCTGAACATGCCACCGAAGCAGGCATGGCAAAACGTTCTAACGGTGCCACCATAACCAAACACATTCAGGTGATCAACCTATTGTTAGTCCAGCCTCCATGTGGGTTACAGTGGAACCTGAACATGTTCTACGCTCCCCAGGGTCATGGAGTCCCTGAACCTTCTGCGGTACATGTTGATCAGAGACAAGGAGTGGGAGAACCAGGTACCCTCCTCCTGGTGACTGATCTTCCTATCTGCTGGAAGGGCATGTAAATGTAACGGAATCTCTCTGGCTTTTCAGACAGGGATTTGGTCGGAGCTGTATAAGATAGAAGATAACTACATGAAGCCGTTGCGCCTGGGGCTCAACATGTCCAAAGCTCATTACGAGGCTGAGCTCAGGAGCACCAAGGAAAACCAACGGACCAACGCCAGAGGTAAAGACTCTCAAAGAAGACTCGCCGCTCAAACTGCCGCAGCAGCAAATCAGCCAGCGCTCTCGTTTATCTTCATGCAAGAATTTGAATTACACGAACTTGACAAACCGACAGCGTAATATGAAAGCCAGACATATTTGGTGAATTTTGTTTAGCAGGACCCCAGACACAAGATTCAGTGTGCTCTGCTAACGTGGGGAGTGAGAAGTTGCCGAACATGACGCCGGAGATGCAGCTACAGGTAGCATTTGTTTTTTTTTTGTTTTTTTTTTTGGGGGGGGGGGGGGGGGCAATTGAATCATGCTACTAACATGTTGTTGTACTGTGTTTGTAACACCATGGCCGGTTTCACTCATCGTCCAATAGGTTCTTCACTCGGCCCTGCACACGTTCGACATGATCGAGAGTGTTCTCGCCCGAATCGAGGAAATCATCGAGGTGAAAGACAAAGCGTGAGAGACCATGGAGGCTGCAATCTCAGAGCCGGGTCACTTGCCACTGTGTCTCATTGGCCACATCCACTAGCCATCCAGCCTTAGTTTCCTTTTAGGCCTCTGGGCCTAGTCGACCTCAAGTCTAACTTGCCGGGGTCACAATGCAAAGTTACAGTATGCGATTAAGAAGGTTATGCACTTTTGTCATTTGTTATGGAATGAACAGCTTAATGCTTCGACTAGCAGAACAGAAAAATTGGAACTCCAGTTTTGTCCACCTTGTTACACTGGATGTTCAGAAGCTGCCTGTGAACGTCATCAGATGTGGAGCAGGTGTAGGAGTCATTTGGGAATCTCGAAAACATTGTAAATGCTAGACGTGACTTCCATTCATTCATTTGTATTATGGCTTCGCTGTCACGATACCTTTCCTATTCTCTGTACTTGTCTTTGTTCCCCAACACCAGCATTCTTGGCTTATTCAGGTAAATCATGTCAAATATTGTGGGTAAATACAGTCTGCCCTTTCCAACCAGTAGTGATTTGGGTCTGTACTTCTTGTATGTCATTTCTTGTTTGCAAAATGTTTATTAGAAAGTTTACATATTTCCAAATACATGTCATGAGCAAAATTCTGTAATAAATTAGAGGTAAAACAGATAAGTCAAGCAGTCTAGCACACATTCAAGTTGAGGCAATTCATAGTTTGATGGGACAACAAGCATAATCACATCTTCTCCAAAAACATACTTGGTAAAACATCCCAGTCATTTACATCAACAGGCAGCAGTGTGGGTTAAAAAGTTCACATATCCAATCATAACTCATCTCATAGTTTGGAATGGAGGCTGTGGCAGTTTTATACCAACATTCCAGCAAACGATACTATAGGCTAACAACAGAACCAGACACACACATTCCAAGCAGGTGTCAGAAGCCTGTGAACAGGGGATGACGCAGAGCCTGCTGCGCTGTGATCCGTGTGGCTGGATTCAGATCCAGCAGTCTGTCCAGGAGGTCGTAAGCCTCGTCAGGCACCTGCTCCCAGCCCCCTTCATCCACAGGCTCTGGAACATTCTCCTCGGCGCTCCTGCCCCCTGGCTCCTCCGTGGGCAGAGCGAGGGGTTCCTGAGGGTTGGTGAGGTCTATGATGGGGGGGTGAGGGGGCGTGGCTTGATCGACCGGGGACGGCCTCCCTCTCAGGGTCTCGCACAAAGTCCTCAGGTCCTGACGAGGGAGCTCACAGCTGCACATCACTGCTTTACCTAAAGGGAGAAACGGTACGTCATGTAAACATCTGTGTCTGTACAAAGGGCAACATTCCTCTCAAACCACGCAACACGATAAAAAGAAGAAGCTGTTAAACGCTACAAAATAGTCATTAGGGTGCGATTTGAGCGATTCAAGTGGACCGTACCGAACTCCTTGGCAGCCCGGGTGGTCTCTCTGGAACCCCGTACGGTCATGATCTGGGCGAGGGCGACAAGGTCGTCATTGGCCTTGAAGAACGGGTAGCGGCCAGTCAGCAGAGAGAGCAGGATCACCCCGGCCGACCACATATCTATGGCTGCATGCAGGAAACTGTTGTTAGGGCTGGGGCATTGGAGGAGCGTGTGTTCTGTGTGTAAGGATGGGCCCTCACCTGTTCCCTGGTTGGGGCATTTGGTCAGGACCTCTGGGGCTCTAAACCCAGGAGTCCCAGCCCTGGGAGCCACCTGCTGTTTCCTGTTGAAGAACATCAGGATTCTGTCAAGCTAAGAAGTGACTACCTCATTTTCCAAAGTAGTAAAACCATGACTGGCATCATCATCATTATCATTATCATTCAAAACAGGAGTAACTAGATGTAGGTTCAATCCACAGTAAGTTTCAAGTCCTCACCTGGACAAACAGACGTTGCAGACACGGTCAGTCATGTAGCAGTTGCAGGTGAGTCCTAAATTAACGACAGGGGTCCTCGGTTGTTTGTGGCTGCTGGCTGTGGTCCTGGCAGATAGAGTGTGCCGGACAACAGAGACAAACTTCCGTGCAGCGGGGTCCTCAGTTTTCGAGGGCTTTACCAGCTGAACAAAAGACAGAGAAACAGACATGTATTCAAGCTTGTGTCTGTCAGTCTTTTAGAGTGAGAAGAGAGAAAGTTGGTTCTCACCTCTATTTGAGCGTCTCCTGACTTGGCAGGGACAGGGGTGCAGCTGTTAAGGTTCCTCTCTCCAAACACAGGCCGTGGGGGTCTGCACAGACCTAACAGCTCCTGAACACACACACACACACACACACACACACACGTCACCCTCAAATCCCAAAACAATCCATGACTGCCGACAGCACCGACGGTAACATCACTACAAAAAGCGGCGTAAAGGAGACGTAGACAATGTGATGTTAGTCAAATCTAGTTGGAGCTGTCCACCCAGTGCCACCTTGGTGCGTTTGGTCGAGGTGAGAGCGGCCACTCTCTTTGCCGGGGGCTTGACTGAGGTAGAGGAGGAGGTAGAGGAGGAAGAGGGTTGAGGTGCCGTGGTGGTGGTAGTGGTAGGGTGCTGGGAGGGGTTTGACAGTGGGGGTGCCTGTGTTTGTGGGGCCTTCCTGCCTGTGGAGCCCACACCCTTCTGGGCGGTCCTCTGCTTCACCACCTTGAGCAGCTCGATCTGGGTGTCCACGGTGCCTTGAGCCAGCCCAAAGTCCACCAGAGCAAACCTGCAGAGATCACAACAGCAATAGGATGATTCCCTGCTCCTGAACAGTCTTATATTCACGCGTGTCAAAACAACGTCCCTGTTTTCATTACGTTTTCTCCTGGCGGTTGTACAGGAAGTTGGTGGGCTTGATATCTCTGTGAATGATACCAAACTGGTGGATGTGTCTGAGGGCCTTGAGCAAGTGGTAGATGTACAGACGCACCTCCTCAAAACTCAGCGAGCCAAGGATGTCCTGGAGAGGAGGGATAACATGAGTCTAAACGTCATCAGCGAAGTAAGTTGGGTAGATGATGCGGCTTGCGTTCGCAGCCACTCACCACAAAGGGTTGGTGCTTCATATACGGCATGACAATCACCACCTGGTCATCTTTTCGGAAGCAGTATGTCACCCCCATGACGTTTTCTCTCCCACTTAACGATCGAATACGGAAACAGGAAAAAAAGGTTACCTTTCCAAACGCTAACAGAGACATGTTATTGATCTTGGTTTCAGTGTATATAGCAGTGCACAACAGTGAGGGTAGGGGCTCACCCGGCCACAGTTAGGCACTGCAGCTCAGCAGCTATCCTCACAGGATGGCTGGTGGGGATGAGGTGCTTCAAGGCAAACTTCTCTCTCCTCCCGTCCAGCAACTGAGCTTCACCCAGGTACACTGAGCTGAAGGTTCCTGACACGCAGCAGACGCATTTTAAGTTGACTGTTTGAATTTGCTGCTAGTTTGGGGGTCAAAATGAATCCTTAACATACATAAGACGTTTGGAGGTCATACCTTCACCAATTTTGTCGGTGATGCGGAATACTTTGGAGAGTTGTGGCACAGCCTCAAGTAGGTACTCGATGTCCATCTCCACATCCCCTGCAGACAGATATAACATGCCGTTTAAGTACATCACTTTTAAACCATATATTGACGGCGAGGCTCTAGTGACATCAGACTTACTTGACACTTTCCTTCCTCTCTTTCTTTTGTCTGCTTTAACGTGGCCATCGTTGCGCCACTGGCTGTCATTGCGAACCGGACCGGTTTCTTCCATGGCTAAGCAGACACTTGGATAGCAAATAAAGCGATAAATGCAACGATATACAAGGAAAATCGTTGTCGAAATATAACGAAATACAACATTTCTGCAGGTGGCAGAAGCAAAACAGAGGTCAGGTACAAAATAAGCGGTGTGACGTCTTGCAGGTTGAAAGTGTAAATCTACTGAAGGAAGTTGACAAGCTATTTTACTCATTTCCAAATAAAAGATAGGTAGCTCTATCATACCGGTCTGTTACTTAGACGGACTAGCTAGTCTAGCTATGCTTGCTAGTTACGAACGACAACAAAACTTACCTTGTATAATAAAGTTGGTTTGCTTAGTCGTTGAGCAGATTCAAATGACTTATATCAGACACAAAGTAAAATCATGCATGTTTTACCCAAGGAATTACAACCGACAGTTTTAGACATATTTGTCTAGCAGTCTATTTAGTGGTTCTGTCCGCCAACAGTGAACTGCGCGCTAAAACTGACACGGACTGACGTCACGGCTACGAATGGAGACGGATGTACTTTGGCAGAACAGAAAGAGAAGTTCCACTTAAACATTAAACGTGAAATTAGATCTTTAATCATACAAACTCTCTGTCATGGCAATAAACAAACGTTTAGGCTATAGAATATAGGGGGTAGTTGGAATTGAGAGAAAAAAGTTTGGCGTTTAACTCCATGTTTCATATTTTATTCATGTGTTGTATCAATGCATCTGTCGTTTACTGTACATACTTATCAATGAAGCTCCTTGGAAAGTATTTTCTGACACGCGCATTTGTTATGATTACTAATTTTTCTGAAAAATATTAGAACAGATAAATATGTATATTGTTGAATCAACAGCAGAATACATGCACTTGAAAACTCCATCATAAATATCCATAAAAAATAGTATAACAAGCATTAAATAGTCAGCAATATATATATGTACTGTAACGCCATAACACAAAACACCATGACACAATACCAAAAAACGACACAATACCAAAAACAATGAACAAACCACGACATCCTTAAACATAACTAAAAGATTCCATCAAAGATCCCAAGGAAGGCCTTTACTTCTCTGTTGTCTTCTACTAGAGTCCTTAAATGAAGGAAAATATAGCTTTGTTATATTTGATAATGGTCAACATGTTAGAATAAATACATTTTCTAAGGATGTGTTTGATCTGTTTAATTCACCTGTCATTTCCAGTCCTATCGTTATTGTTAGGGATAGTATCAGTCTTCTTGGAGAAGAAATCAAACTGTCCTCCAGAGGACCCTGTTCTGATGTCACACGCTTTGGAAAACATCACCATTGGTGAACTGGCTGTTGTTTGGCAGAAGGGTTTCTGTAGAAGTTTGGAAAAAGCACACAGGTTTGGGTGTTTCTGGTTGGACTCACAAAGAGACAGGCTGACGTTGTAAGTTGTCACGGTTACCTGGACATGGTGATTCCAGGGTGTAGAGGTCTGCTGGTGTGGTGTGACTGGGGGAGGGGATACTGTCGTGGACATCGCTGCTCGCCTAAAAAACACAAGCACGCTGCATGTCTTATGCAGTCTCACAAGGTACAGGTAGTATCAAAAACATTGTATCCTTGTGACGGTGACACAAGTCTGTAGCTTGGCCTCACCTTCCTGGGGTACTTGTCAGAGTGAAGCGTGGTTTCACTTGTGCTTGAATGGGAGGAAGTGGTGCTGAGTAGCCAGAGCACAAAACCGTGTTACTATAGCTGTACATAATGATCAAGCAGGGAAAAAGGATGAGAGTCGACTCAGATTTATTTTTACCTTATTTTACTGGTGTAATTCATGACAGCGAGTATCTACCTTTTGACTTGCTGCAGTCCACTGCCAGTGTTTTGGCAGTGCAGGGCGTCTCGCTAGCATGTACTAAGTTCTCCTCGTCGAAGTCATCCCACTCATCTCCCAGGTCAAAGGTCACGTTGGGGGTGTGTCGTGATGAAAAGAAGCTGACATCACCAGTGCTGGGGCTCTCAGCGTAACTTTGCGTCTCAGTGTGAACAGTTGGTTTACTCCAAACAGAGACGCCTGGAGGAAAACACAATTAGGCCTGGTTGGTACACTTTCTATCACATGCGTAAGCTGTTACGATAAAAAGTAGTTGAATGCCATGTTATCATGACATTGCAACCATTCACACTCTGCTTTATTAGCCAGGAGTTCTACATAATGCTTTGTGGTTCAGTCGGTGTGCTGGTAGCCGTACCTTGGGATAGGGCTGGGGTTCGGAGAGCTGGAACCACTACCTTCTCTACTCTCATGGACTCATAGATATCTTCTAGGTAGTCACCATACTCTGCAGGAATCCCCACATTTCAAAGTGTATTTTTTAAACACTCGACAGGTTACATAACTCGTTGAGTGTTTAGGTGTATAGGTCTAAATAGGTCCACTCTCAAGAGATGGAAATATATAAACACTTCCGGTGTTAAATGAGTATTTAATTTGGCTCTGCTGCATAGCATTCCATTGTTACATCACATATATGTTGTGTTTTTGTTTGCTTGTATTTGTTTGGTTGTATGTGACTGGCAGCCTTGGTAAATCTGAGGGTGAAATCATATCAATAGCTACATTCTCCATAAACCAGAACCCAAATGAATTAGTTGTGTGTTTGTAGTTCTGTGTTGTTTACCATTGTCAAGGCTTTCCTGATATGCCAGTTCTTGAGTAGTAGCAAACTCCTCTGTTGGTTCTGCACTCTGACTACTGTGGTACCGTCAAAACAAATACAGGTGAGGGAGGCACTCATTTCAACTGCAATCATTGATGTAATTTGTCCATTTCATCAAGAAACAGTTCATGGCCAGTAGTTGTGTGGAGTCAGATAGTCTCTGTACATGTTCAGTAGTGTTTTGCAGCAAGAGGAGATGGCTTACCAGCTGACACTAGGTAGGATCGGCTTGGGTTCATATGAGAACTGCTGCAGATTCACCCCCTCGCTGTCACCACACGTTCTCATCTAAATATCGGCGGAAAAAAACGATTTCCCAGTTTTAGTTTGTAAGAATAGTTCACACCCGTGATCAGAATCATACATAAAGCTGTGAGTTCCCATTTCCTTGACCTTGAGGCGTTTGACAGGAGTCTCAGCCAGGGCATCGCTCCTACGCTTCAAGTCCTTGAGGTAGGAGGAGAAACTGGCCCCAGGATTCACAGGCCGCTTCATAACCTTGGGTACTCCAACTTTACCTAGGAAGCATGGCCCCATCAAGAGAATATGGAACATCAGAACCATGCAATAGGTGAAATATCAGGTCACAGGCCTCCATGTTTTTGTCAGACAACCGGGTGTGGCAATCTGTTTAAGTGGCATCACTCACAGCAAACATGGCCACACAGATCCTTGTTTTTGCAGAAATGGTTGCACTGCCTTTTGCCAGGATCTGATTTCGAGAGGTTAAAGCAGGACACAAGTCAAATGTAAGTTTACTGTAGTAAAAAGCCTGGTTATATTTATGGATCAATAATCAGTCATATTTCCAAGATTTAATCCATATCTGTTGTTACACGAACTTAGGACAACAGACAGACCTTTTTCTGTCTCATATATGGATGTGGAATTCATCCCCTGTGAAGCCACCCCAGCTTGTGAAGCCGCCCCAGGCTGTGGAGCTGGAGGCTGGGCTCTGAGCCCTGAGCCCAGGGCTCTCTGGTGGCTGGTTATGGCTCTCTGCATCCCAGGTGGAGGAGGGGGCTCCATGGGTTCATCTCCAAACCTCTTTGCTCCAGAGTAGAAGGCACTGAACTTCTGCTGAATGTCCAGTCCCACTACAAGACAGAGCATGCCATAGCTGACACAGGGCAAAGATGGAAACATGGTAGCTTTTTTATTTTAAGTCTGAAAAAGTATGGGTGGCAGGTGTTGATGTAACACTGTGTTGATGTCCAGATTCAATCTGCCCTACCATATTCTGAGCTGATCAGATTCACACTGATCTCCTCTCCCTTTGAAGCTTTTGCAACTTCAATTTTCTTGGACCAACTGCCAGAATTCAACAGCATCAAGTCTCTGATGGAGAGAGGGGGTTGTGTGTTTATGTGATGTATGCGTGTGTTTGCGGACACATCAGGCCAAGAAAGGACTCCATGTCTTTACGAGAGCTTTTGCAGGAAAACCACGCTGTTGTCGCAGTCCCCAATCAGCAGTGAGACGTAGTGGTGGTCGGGAGCTGTCCTCCTAGACAGGAGATCCTCCCGGTTCTTCAGCTTGACGGTCACCACGATCTCTGCAGTGGTAGCGCTGTATTTCGGTAGCTTGGACAGAAAATAATAATTTGTCCGGAGATTTCCTTTTGATCGTAAATGTAGTGGAAAGAAGTAACGCAACAGGGAATGTTCACCGTGTATTATACCTGCTCCAAACTAGCTTCGTACTTGGGGAGACCGATGATGGACTCTCTGATTTGGTTGCCAAACGGAGGATGTCTGTTGACAATCTGGCAATACCAGTGTACTTCATCAAAACTGCTGGAAATAGATTGTAAAGTTCAGTCATACTGTAACATATCAGTGGTGAGATCTCACCAGCTCCAGTTCTCTGGCGTTGGTTTGTTCGATCTTGCTGAAGGTGGTGAGGCCAGCGTTCACCAGGGCAGTCGACAGGGTCAATCCTGGAACAAAGATGAAAGTGTGCTCATACACCAACTCAAGATTTGAAAATGGATCTTATAGGTAAACAAAAATAATATTCAGAAAACTAGATGAGCATTAACACATTTTATATAGCATTTACTGCTGATGTTAACCCTGAACCTATTTTTTCCAGTTGCTTTGAGACGTAGGGTGAGTTGTCCCACAGCTTAGCCCTGAAACACTTGGCCAGGGTCAGGGCGCTGAGAAGAGCAGAGAAGCCGGTCCTGGAGCGCTGCTCTAAGAACCCTGCCAAGCCTACCAAAGGTCAAAACAATTGTCACCATTCATGACTAAAAAGCCTAATTCCACTTATTATTCCACTTATTGTTCTACTTGTTATTAAGTCCCACTGCTATATTGTCGTCAGACTCCAACTAAAGTAAATACATACATTTGGTGATTCTGACTCCACTTCTGAAGATCTTTGCTGTATCCTGGTTGAGGCCAAACTCCTGCACAGGGATGGAGCCCAGCTGAGCCTGAATCAGGCTGAAGAGAAGAGAGTGATGCACAACTGGCAACTGGAACTACCTGCTAGCTTGAATAAAGCACGACAATCATCCCTACTTGACATACCAGTTCACCTTCATCTCGCTGTTTTTGATTTTTCCTTCCATGGAATACCTGGTAAATAAAACATCTACTTTTATTTGTGGAACCCCCAAAAAAATGTACATTAATTATGTTGCTCTTGTATAGTAACTACTTCTGACCTGACGTGTTCACTCATTCTAGAACGTATTCTACTCTGACCTGACGTGTTCACTGATTCTAGAACATGTTCTACTCCGACCTGACGGGTTCACTCATTCTAGAACATGTTCAAATCTGACCTGACTTGTTCACTCATTCTAGAACATGTTCTACTCTAACCTGACATGTTCACTCATTCTAGAACATGTTCTACTCTGACCTGACGTGTTCACTCATTCTAGAATGTATTCTACTCCGACCTGACGTGTTCACTCATTCTAGAACATGTTCTACTCTGACCTGACGTGTTCACTCATTCTAGAACGTATTCTACTCTGACCTGACGGGTTCACTCATTCTAGAACATGTTCTACTCTGACCTGACGTGTTCACTCATTCTAGAACATGTTCTACTCTGACCTGATAGTGATCCTGTTCTTGTCCTTGTTCAGGGTGTTCAGAGTTCTCTTCTCATTAACCCTCAGCTGCACATCAGAGAACTCTTTGCACTTTGCCAGCAGTTCAATCTGGGTGAAACCCAGTTGATTTAAGTATTCCGAAATGATCATCTACATTCTCTATGGATCTATGATGTTGACATATTCATGCCAATAAATCCAGTGACCTGACAACAAAAGCAAAGTAATGTGAAGCCATTCCTACCATCTCAGGTAAGCTCTCTGTTCCAGACACTTTGCTGAACTCCTTCATGGTGTCGAAGGCTACACAGTATCTCGCCATCAGCCTGCCGGCCTCTGAGGAGAACAACAAACATGAGTTGTTTGTTTGTTTGTATATTGCAGTCAACATCCTGTGTCGACTGAAATATACAAAGAGAACATGACTCTATAAATGATGGACAAACTATAAATGATGGACAATTCAACAAGAACGGCTCACCTGTAGCTTTGATGTTGATGTCTTCATCCATGGTGACCAGGTCTATGGATGCCAGCAAGTTGAGGTTCTTCAAACAGAGCTCTGAGAACGAGTGAAAAGAGAGTCACTCGCTTAGTTATTGAGGATTTTTTTACAGGACGTCTACAGACGTCCAAGGTAAGAATGGACAGCCTACCTTGCAATTGTGCTTCAATTCCACGTCTGTCCAGATGACTGGAAAACCCTGCGAAAGGAAGCACGAGAAGCTGCTTTCTTTTTGTGGCAACATGTTCATGTTCAACATGAACTTTGTCTACTTTGGCTTTGATTCCAAGAAGTAACCAGCAGTTTGGAGAAGAGAGGGGGTGTGCTGGTTGCACCTCTGACCGTAGTATTTGGGGTTCTTCAGGGCTCGGATGTAGAGGAAGGTGGAGCGGATCCAGTCCAGGGCCATGTGGACGTCAGAGATGGTGTGGAGGACGATCTCAGCATTCAGGTGCTCCACCAGGTGACCATGTAAGCTAGATAGGACAACAACACGTGGGATGCTGAGCACTGAGGAGAAATAATAATATAGACTATAACAGTACTATGTGTGGTCTAAGGATGCAACCGTGCAGGTTAGTCCGTACCTGCTCTCTATGGTCTCTGCCCCATTCATGAACTGCATGTACTTGTCTTTGGTTTGAGACTTGGTCATGATCACCGCCGTTGCCGAGGAATCAAACTAGAAACACAGGAGGTATTTCAAAACCAAACTGTCGCTGGTGCCGATCCTCGGTGGAGACTGGCCGCGACGTTGCCTGCGTACCTGCGGCCGGCCGGCTCGACCAATCATCTGCAGCATGTCGGCCTCGCTGTACTCCTCGCAGGAGCCCCCGATGTAATGCATGGTAGACTTGATCACCACCAAGTGGGCAGGCAGGTTGACGCCCATAGCAAGTGTGCTGGTGGTGACTGAAACACAACAGTGTGCTGGTGGTGACTGAAACATAACAGTGTGCTGGTGGTGACTGAAACACAACAATGTGCTGGTGGTGACTGAAACACAACAATGTGCTGGTGGTGACTGAAACACAACAATGTGCTGGTGGTGACTGAAACACAACAATGTGCTGGTGGTGACTGAAACACAACAATGTGCTGGTGGTGACTGAAACACAACAGTGTGCTGGTGGTGACTGAAACATAACAGTGTGCTGGTGGTGACTGAAACATAACAGTGTGCTGGTGGTGACTGAAACACAACAGTGTGCTGGTGGTGACTGAAACATAACAGTGTGCTGGTGGTGACTGAAACATAACAGTGTGCTGGTGGTGACTGAAACATAACAGTGTGCTGGTGGTGACTGAAACACAACAATGTGCTGGTGGTGACTAAAACACAACAATGTGCTGGTGGTGACTGAAACACAACAACATGCTGGTGGTGACAGAAACACAACAATCGGTTACCACCGTCTTTGCCATGGTGGGATATCTCCCCATCGCAAACCTTCCCAAAGAATACAGACATCTGGTAATAATCTGTATGTGTGTTCATATTTTCCCATTAAATTATATTACATTCTAAAAACTGGATACATTCTTAAAGCCAGACTGTCAACGTCTGTTTTCATCTCAATGCTTGTATCTAAAGGAGACCAGCTCTGACTTGGTGCAGCAGGTGTCAGAGGATGTAATGCTCACACAGTACAGGCAGGTCTCCCATGGTGAAGGCCTCCTCGATGCACTTCCTGTCCGACATATCAACTCCAGCGTGGTGGTAACCAACGCCTACCAGCACCAGATCTGGACAGGTTCAACACAGATGAGTATTAAAAGCCTTCTCGACTGTGAGGATCCTCCTTGGACATTCACAATATGAATCTCTACACACCTCTGAGTTTTGAATCTTGGATGGAGTTTGCATACTTCGTCAACCTGAAACAAGTTTACCAGCAACTCTGATTCAGTGTGACTGACAAGAAGTACGATGTGTTCTTGGATGATAAGCATCATGTATGCCTGGTTCATATATGGTTAATGTATGCCTGGTTCATGTATAATTAATGAATGCCTGGTTAATGTATGGATCATGTATGCCTGGTTCATGTATGGATTATATATGCCTGGTTCATGTATGGTTCATGTATGCCTGGTTCATGTATGGTTCATATGCTTAATGTATGCCTGGTTCCTGGTTTTGGCCAGATAAACAAAACCAGGTCCAGAATAAGTAGGAATGATCCACACCTCTGCTTATGCTCGATACTCATGATGAATCTGGCATCCTTGGCCAGGACAGCGGCTGACTGTTGAACTGACCTTCTGGTGGAGCAAAACTGTAGGAATACAAGGAAGCAATGTCACCCAGTCACACTTACTGAACTGAAAGGAATACTTGCCATAGTGGAGTAAGAAACCGGTGACAGAGGGGTTCACACCACAAGAGTAGGCTTATGGTCTGAGTAGGTCTGAACGATGTTGGCCATCTTGTAGTTGAGCGAAAGGTCAAACTTGAACTCTGTCTGGTTGCTGCCGCAGGGAAAGCCCAGCACCACCTTCCTCAGTTTAACCGGCCGGTGGCTCTCGTCCATCTCCAGACACGTCGCAGGGCCTCCAGAGTCACAGAGCCAGTCCGCTATCTGCACGCGCACCGATACCAAGAACCAAGATCAATCCAGCATTCAGAGTGCCTGGTGCACTTCAAAAAGCCTCGGTGCTGTTGTCTTCCGCTCGTTGACTTACGTCGGAGATGTTGGGGATGGTGGCAGACACGGCCACGAACCTCACGGAGAGGTCTGTCTGGGGGGCATCTGACAGCTGGTAGGCGTGGCTGGTTTTCATCCTGCTCACCACCACCTCCAGTGTGGCTCCACGTGTCTTGTCCTTCACCACATGGACCTGAGAGGAGAATGTGGCAACGAAGGAGGAGTGAAAGATGTATCTATAAAACCTATCACATGGGAAACTGTCAGTAACTATTTAGATGCAGGAGCATGTAATAAGGCTTTAAGTTATTAAGTCTGGTCAATGAGCATCTGGCAAAGGCCTTTTTTCCAATGAACTAACACTTATCTCATCTTACCCTTCAGTGTTACACTAACCCTCCGTTAACTAGTATAAACGTATCATTGCTGTGCAGTTGCCATTTCTGAGGGACCAATAAACAGGCCCATAATGACGCTGACCTCATCAATCAGAAAGAGTCGGACGAGCTGCAACAGGCAGTTATCTCTCCACTTCCTGGTCATGCTGTCCCATTTTTCCTTGGGAAGATTGCATCAAAATACTTGGCATCAGTGGCATGTTACATTTTCAATGACACGCTAACACGGTGCTCAACTACATCACTGTTATCAATGTATATCGATGTTTGTTTCCCCTCACTGGTGTGGTCATAATGATGTGGGCATCCTGAATCTCAAAGAAGTCGTTGATTTCCGTGTCTCCTGTCAACTCCTTGCAGTTAAGGCCCAGAGGCCCAAACTTGTGTTTCCAATCTTCATATCGTTGGCTGCACAAAGCTTTGATGGGGGCCACTGACAAGTATGTAAGACTTCATTATTAGGCTCTTGCAGGGCTTGTTATCCATTGCCATCACCATGGCATCAGCATTTGTCATTGATTTGTCCAGATAGAGTGCTTACTGTATACAGCTTTGACGTTTGTCCAGGGCTCTGAGGTCTTCATCAGTAATCGGATGATTGCTAGCTCAAACAGCACTGTTTTACCAGAGCCAGTGGGGGCACAAGCCACGAAATTCTTACTGGTGTAAAGGACCTGTAAACAGTTAGATATATGTATTATCAAGCATGTGTTCCGAAAGGAGCACCCAGCAATGCCCTTGGCTCATTATTTATGCTTACATCATCCAAGGCTTTAGACTGGACATAGTTGAAAAAAGGGAATTCCTTGAAAACAGATCTGAACTTTGCAGCTGTGGTTGTGCTGAGGAAACATTCCACTTGCGTTTGCTTGTTATAAATCATACAGTTTTAAACATTTATGCTCTTTCTGGGAAAAAAAGGATACGGATTTCAGACACTGGACGGAGCACTCCCACCCCAGAACTACCTAACAGCAGAGGATGCATTGCAGAAACAAAGTTTCTAATACATGGGCCTTGACAGGCCAACCCATCAAGGTTTTAAAAACACCATCTAGTGTTCATTATCCATCATTGCAGTGGCACTTAGGAGTATTGCATTCATCAATTCAGCATGCATATGATTTAGACATTAAATAATATCCATTTGATCACATTTCTATCAACTCCCCCCGATCCATTATTTTTCATCATATTGCACAGCGATTGATTGAAACGCACAGAATTTTTTTTTTTTTTTTTAAGGGAGCCGTCGTGTTTCTAAATTTCCAAGTATCCACCCCTTCCACCTTGATATATGAGTCTATTTGGCATCCATTTAAAAAGGCAGACAAGAAATCAGTCTATCTGAACTGCAACTTGAATTTAAAAACGCAGACAAGCGATCAGTGTATCTGAGCTGCACCTTGAATGTGGAGGGGTTGAGGTGTCACGGGTAGAACATGAGCCTTCTTTGTCCCCTTCTCCTGCGTCGGCTGCAGGGGACCACCCGCTGCAGACGGGCCCAGACCTGGGAGGGGCCTAGGGACAGCAGCTGACTGGCTGCCCGGCTGAAGCTCTGTCGCCATGGAAACCTGGCGGCGAAGGAAAGAAGTTTGCGCTCTATGTCTTGGCTGGCCTCTGTGGTCTTGGCTCACGTCTGTTTCTTCGCTGTTTGACACCTGTCCACTTGGGGGGTTGAACAAACTGTAATGACACAGGGAGAGATAGAACACGTTGAATATTGATCTTTCGATCAAATATGAATTCTATTTTTCTCTTTCGAAAAATCTGTACTTAATTTACCTTCTTTGTATGCAGGCTACAGTCAGGACACTCATAATGGGTCCACTTACCTTCTCCTTAGAGCAGGGGGACGTCTCATCTCAAGCACACTGGAGGATTCCTGTGGGGTTTCACTGCTACCTCTGGAACACTTAGCTTTGACCTCCCAGGGGCTGTACCTGTCTTCCTGCCCAAGCTCTTTGCCATCATCAATGGCAGGAAAACACATCTTTCTGATGGTGACTTTGTCATTGCCTTCTACTCTTTTCAGTGGTGGGAGAAATTTCGTTGACTTCTGAGAGAAATCTGCGTTCGGGGTTAAAAAGAGAGTGTGTGGAGGGATTTATGAAACAGAACCGAACTGATGTTATTGCTTGGACAGATTGTGCTGGGGCTTACACCATATGCTTCTTGAACTTACTGTATGGTAAAGTCTCTGCCTCTCTCTGGATGTCCTGAGTAGATGGAATCTGGGAGTTGGATGGAGGGGGTTCCAACTTCCAATGGCTTGCCTCTTGACAAAGTGGCTTTCTGAGGACAATTGGAAAGTGACTGGTTGAAAATATATTATATCTCTATTATGTGTCAAAAAGTGCCAGTATATTAGTTCCTGAATGCAAAGTCAAGATCCTGCGACGTTGAATGTGTGAGGCTGTCCCAACCCTGCAAACCACTGTTACTACAAGAGCAGCTAAGTCTTAGATATGTTCCTCGTTTTATACTCACACTTTGTGCACAACTGGCCCTTCAAAGAAAAGGCTGTCTAGGGATAGACTGCAGTCTTCAGGGTCCAGCATCTCCTTAGGTCAAATATATTCTGGTCATGTGAACCATGTGAGGAGAGAGGGAGGAATCTGAATAACCATGTGAATTGTTGCCTTGATGTAATTGGATAAAGACAAACTATTGTTGGTATGACAGGTTGGATATCATTCGCAGGCACTCTATTCTGTTCATATAAATAACTAATTAACGGTATCGCTTAATGTACCACGTAATCACTAAGTCATTACGCAGTTGTAGTACAAAATGTGCTTCAGACGGTTGTGCTAGCTGGACTAGCTCGCTAGCACTCATTGTACAGTATCAATTAAATGCAGTCCTTCAGCACACGTATACGCCCTTTTGATGGATGATTGATGGTTTACTATCTAGCAGATATTGTACTTACTTCTGTACGTGGACTGGCGCTTCTAAACGTAATCCAAAGAGCAACTGGTTTGCTACTTTGGACAGCCACGAACAGGAAAACTGGTATTTTAGTTCTAGGGAGTGTGCACGAGATGACTAATCTTAGCCCGCGCTACAGGACAGATCCTGACAGATCCTGTATAATTGGCCACATTCATTAGCCTATGATAAACACGTATTTTGTTGATGGAAGTTCATGTACTAAACAATAATCATTTTAAAACTACAAGGCTTGTCGGTACTTACAGTTCATTAGAAAGTATTTGACCTCTTTATCTACCTATGGATAGGCCGATACGTTTTACTACTGATGCAGGTCAAACTTGAGGTTAGCTAGTCGAACGTGCAGCAGGCCTATAATGGGCCACTTACTAAACCAGAGACAAAATAATGAGATAAATGAGCATAATGTGTAAATTATCCCTGGGTATATGCTTTTAATTTTATAATCTATGTAAATAAATAACCTTTGATTTTATTTCATTCTTAACCTAACATTAACCTGACATTATTTAAAACCTGTATGCCAGTCCCTGAAATCTTGTAAAAAAGAAAAAAAAGAAACGTCATTTGTAAAATATATTTTCTTGGACTTCTCAACCACAAACCTAATGTGTATTTTATGTATTTATGTATGTTTTTAGTTGTTGTATTTTAATTATTTTATTGTATTTTATGTATTTTATTAAATATAAGGTTGTCAGCTATTGGGCTACTCAATGGAAAGTAATAATTAAAGGAGCACATTAATCTTAGATAAATAGTTTTGATTGGTCCTGCAACTGGATTAGACGATACATATTTCAACGTTACAATTTAACAATTCTTTGTCAGTGGCACTGATCTTGCAATTATGTTTGTGGACAATGGTGGTTCACCAGAATGAAAACGGAAAATGTCAATACCATAATTGGATGCGCCATTTTAATCCACCCATTTTATGAATTTTATCAACAATTGTAATTCATTATTAACCCAAATCTAATACCTTCTAACTAAATAGATTGTAATTAACTCAGGATATTTCATACCACCTAGTTGGATCAGACGATGTGATTCTTTGGGGGTCAAAGTTGCACTGGGGCATTATTGAATACGATATTAGTTGCTGCTCATGTAATTAAAAACAACACTGTACCAAACAGTTGGGAGACTGTCACTTTTTATAGTAAAGGAGGTTTGCAAATCTAAACGTGTAATTGGAATTTGGCAGTATAGTTGTTCATGTACCCTCTCTTACCAATGGTCTGGTCCGCACAGACCACTGAGGAAAATGGCGACTGTGCAATGGATGGAAGACGAAAGTGAGAAATAATTCAATGCAGCGGTTAAAGTGCACATTGACTGTATTTACATCGCACAGAGGTGATGTTTACTATACTCTTCTACAATGTAGTCATGTATATTTATTGCTGAGGCATAGCTGATGTTTTTATGGTATTGGTTTTAGTGTTGAACATAAAAAGACTATCGTTAGCTAGCCATCTACTGCAAGCATCTAACAACACATCATGATGATTACCGAGAAAAAGCTAGCCAGCTTCGCCTTCAGCTAGCTAGAGCACCTTTGCCTACTTGTTCTCCTTAAAAACCCTTACTAGCTTGTCGTTCTTTTGAACACAGATGTCGGGATTCCATGAATTGTACCAAGTGGGTCAGTTTAGCAAGACACAGTTCTGAAAGTTTCTACCTTGACAGAATGTATTGCCGACCTGCTCATCAATAGCCATTAACGGTAATTATTGGCCAATTTTACGATTGCACATGTGTGATTTTGATGAGGGCTGCCATCAATGTCACATATTAGCTAGCTAACGTGATTGACAGTCCTGCGTGACATATGATAAAGGCTATCATAAGCTTCTATCACAATCGGGGTCTACCATCAATAATTATAGACATAGACTTATCTATTTGCCTAAATGATGTCCAATTGGTCTGTTGAAAGGATTGACAACAAGTGTCATTGATTGCCTTGTGACTTTGTGACTAGTTATCAAACAAACTTGAAATGTGATTAGCATCTGGGTAGATGTCAGGATGGTGGACGACTATCACTAGTCATGGTAATGCTATTCCCTGAAGCTATCCATATATAATTTATATACTAGGTGGTTAAACTATAGTGGGTGTGACATTGATAGACTGTGGCTATTATTGGTCAATCAGGAATTGGGATTATGTAAGGTATCTTTACCATGAATTGTAGCTTCTTCTTTTTAAAGCATTGTCTTGGCTTTTGAGACTCTTATTTTGTTCAACTTGCCTACACCTCTTAGTTGTTTCATCTCAGAATGGCAATAACGTTTTTCATAATTGTGGAATCAAGGCTGTGCTATGTAATGTTTCATTTCCTCACAATATCTATTCGTAGTTTATTTCTTCTCTAGCAGTGTGAAAAAACTGTGAAGTAATTGTAGGCTTCAACAGCATTCTCATGGTTTCCATCTGTTCTTTTCTAGAGCACATTCAGAGTCATGTCTGATCTTTCTGGTATGGATGAGGAAGACAAAGATGCAGACCCTGTTATGAATACCTTGGACCTCCTTCAAGAACCATTAAGAAGCCAGATGTCCTTGTTTAAGAGCGATGCCTGTAGATTGTCAATGGAGCAAAATCCTATTGCTTACATGAACGCTTTTGACCGACACCAGTCATCAGCGACACAGAATAACAGTGTTCTTGATGTTCTCTCAAACACAGATATGTTAGCGGACGGTCCTATGGTAAATGGACCGTCTTCACACCAAGCTTTGGAGTCAGTGGATCTCCAAAGCTTGACAACCGAAAAGGACGAGGAAAAAAGTATCACTCAGTTAAAAACTGTGCAGAACATTGACACTACAGGAATATGGGGTTTTGATGTGGAATCATCAGAGAGCTCATTAGACAATTATGATAGTGCCAATGACCTTAGCTGGGACCCTCAGCGGGAATTCATGCAGTTCCTTTGGGAAAACCATGACGATTCCCCTGCAGAGGATGAGCCAGAACAAGTCACTCCCCCCGCCAACCAAAGAAGGAGGAAACGCAAAATGGACATGGTGGTGATGGTCGATCCTTCAGAGGATCTTTACCCTAATTTGAGCTTGAAGTCAACAGAGGCCATATCAGATGAGGATAGTCAAGCAGACCCAGCTCCCATCAACAAATTACGAAAATTAAGGAAACGTTCAAAACCACAATCACCCACAGGGAAGAAAGCACAGCATCCCAATGGAACTGCTGAGTCTGTCCAGCTGAAGTACAGTGTCCCAGTCAGGAATCTCCATGAAAAAAGCAGGCTTGTCTCGCCGAAGAGGAATCCATCGACAGACTCTTGTCCAGAGGAGGAGCCACTGTTTTTCCCTTGCACAAAATGCACCATCCATTTCAAAGAGAAAAGTCACTTACAGCGGCATATGAGATGTCACCCCGATCCAGCCAGTCAGATCAGCATGCCAAAGCCTTTTATTTGCAAAGAGTGTGGACAGTCCTTTCGCAATAGCAACACACTTTTGCGACACATGACCATACATGAGGAGAGAAGAGAGAGGCTAATAGAGGAGATTAAGGGAATGAATGACTTGAAGGATGAAGGTAGAAACGCTAGGTTACAGTGCCCTCAGTGCAACTTTGGGACCAATTGTGCAAATACGTTTGTACAGCATGCAAAGACTCACGAGAAAGACAAGTGGTACTACGACTGTGAGAAGTGTAACTTCTTGGCTGCGTCCACGTTTGAACTTGAAAGACATATGAGCAAAGAGCATAGCGTTTGCAAAGATCAGGAGGAGACAATGAAGCACAGTATATTTCTACCATGCAACGATGAAATGCCTATTTCTTTCTCCTGTACCATTTGTTCCTACAGCACCACAAGTAAGAACGTCTTCAAAAATCACATAGGGCTTCGTCATCATCAGACATATGCCGAATATGAAGCTTTGCAGAATGCAGAGACTATTGTAGAATCAACTTCTAAGCAGCATTCACTTTCAAGTTGTAAAACCCCTTTAGTAGATTCCTGTTCTTCAGCACTAACGTCTAAATTCAGTAGAGAAAACAAGCCTTCTGTAAAGAAAAATGATTCGCCCTGTGAACCTAATGATATATCAGATTTATTCAAAAAAGACAAAATTGTAAATAGGGTGCGAAAAGACGTCAAATCTCAGATAACCGAGTCAAAACTTGACAAATCTATTAATATTCTCTTGTCTCGTCAAAAAAGACGCGATGAAACTCTGCAGGAGGAAAAACCTGATGTCACCACCAACATTTCTGTGTTCCAAGATGTAAATGGTGACATCAGTGATGGTGATTTCAAAGGGGAATTGGCAGTACCGTCTGAAAATTGTTCATCAAATGGACACAAACGTTTTTCATATCCCAAGGTGGACAAAAGGGTGTCAAATTCTGGTTATGATGCCAGTAAACACAACAGTAAGGATGTTTCTAGACAGGTCTTTGAACAGAAGATGGGAAAGAAGTACCCTTCCAAAAGAAAAATGTCAACCCCTTATCGCAATGCTGTTGACCAAGAGTCCTGCTTTATCATATCCAGATATATGCCAAGTCCAAAGAGGCAAAACATGGTGGAAGACATGGAGGACAGCGATGAAAAGGAAGCCTTGACGTTACGTGACTCCAAATTATTTACCAGTTCCCAACTTCTTGACAAAAGTGAAATAAAGCAAGAGACTTCAGACAGTGGTAGTACTTTCAGCAGAAGAATGTCAGTAAGGGGGACATCGGAGGGCTCTTTGGACAAAGTTTTGATCTTGAAAACGGGGAGCAATTGTCAACAAAAGCCCATTGTCAAAGAAGAACACATAGAAACCCAGGTGTACGAACAGACCTTTGAGTCCAGATCCGTGCCATATAATAACTTCACTGATGCAGAATTGTCTACCTTAGACATGGAGCGAAAGACCTGCCCTTACTGTCCTGCAGTGTTTGAGTCAGGTGTGGGATTATCCAATCATGTAAGAGGACATCTGCACAGGGTCGGACTGAGTTACAATGCACGTCATGTGGTCCCACCAGAACAAGTGGCTTCTCAGGACAAGAGGCCTCGAATTCGGCGCAGGATGGCAGCGATCAGGCGATTAAAAAAGGGTACAGCAATTTTACCATCTGTCTTTCTTCAGGTTCAACAAACCAACACACACAAAATTGTCAATGCTTTGCTGGAACGCGTACAAATAATATTCTGTCATTCTTTGTTTTAGCATTTAGGTTGGAATCTTCTGGGCCCGTGAGCTCTCATTCCTGTCCGTTATGTGGAGACTCTTTTGACAACAAGACTGGACAGTCTAACCACATACGAGGCCATCTGAAACGTCTTGGGAAATCCATCTCAACCAAGAACAAGTCCCCCCTATGTTTGCTTCGGGAGCTGATGCGCGACAAGAAAGAGTTTCAGAGGGCACTCCAGATTGTAGGCAGGAAACGGAAGCCCTCACAAGGCCTTAAGGCTATTGCAAAGCAGCCTGATGTTGACTGTTTGACATCTCCATCTGTTGGAATTCCAAAACGTAATCCCATTCAGAACCTCTACAATGATGCCAAATCAGTGCTGCCCACATTTTCCTTATTGCCAGAGGCGTCTTCAAAGAAGCAGATAGAGACTAAGTTGGAAGTCAAAGGTTCTCTCTCGAGTGCCTTGATAGGAATTTTGAAGAAGAGGAAGTGTCAAGAGGACAAGTTGAGGATTTCTCAAACGTCAAGAAATGCTTTTGCAGGCCCTTCCACAAGCACACACAGTACAGGATCACAAGCCACCTCAACACTGCCAAACTCAACATGTGGTAAGACAGCTATTGGATGGTGCAACCATGACTGTCCTCGGCTCAATATGTATATCTGTATGTCTCCATGATTAACCACTGACGAGATTTGGTCTTTTAATTGACAGAGAAAGGGGAATTTAACAGAAAAGTGTGTGTCCATTGCAACGCAACCTTTCACAGTGGAGTTAGCTTGTCCAATCACTTGCGGGCATATGCAAAAAGGAAAAGGACTGCATTACTTGAAGGAACAAGTAAGTATCTTTTCATCTGTTTTGGAAGGAAATCCTGGTTAATGGATTTCTGTGATGCCATGGAGCTGCTGTATCAAACTATTACGCCCTTAATTATTGATCTGTGATTTCAGCATTTGACTGTAAACAAAGGAGGCAAAGGTCAAGGCCAGGTTCCAAGAAGAAGATATCTCCTGTGCCTCACACACCCGAGGAGATGTATAGACTCACATGCAGGTATGTCAGTCTCTCCGTATGTAAGATGGATATACCCTTGGGCATCGAATGTTTCTGCAATCTGTAATGTGATTGCTGGGAAATACTTGTGAAAAAGATGATACTTTTTAATAAACTTCGTACCGATCGGCATGAAGAATGACCTGAGACTTCCTTGTCCCTTAAAACATCCGTACTGCAACATGCTATCATTATTTTTGTTGATAATGTGCAATAAATATTCAAATCAAACGTTAAGTAGCCATATGTTGTGATGTCCATATAGTGTATATTATGTCTCAACCTATAGCAACGTGTTTATTTGGGGGGAAATGATGACATCCATTAAATTATTTGTTTACGACGCAATACATAGTAAACGGACTGTTCGCATTTCTGTTATCATCCAGGTTCTGTGACCTAGTCTTCCAAGGCCCCTTGTCGGTCCAGGAAGACTGGATAAAGCACCTCCAGAGGCACCTCATGAACACTAGTGTTCCACACACTGGTGCTAGCATGGTGGAGGTCACCTCCTTGCCCAAGGACTCCCCCTCTCCTACCACTGACCACCAGAACCTCCCACTGCCCACCCACACTGCCTCCTAAGCCATTGGGACCTTTTAAACTTACTCACTAAATTGTATGTGCGTGTATGTACCTTGGATGTTATTTCACCCGTTTTTACATTTTATAATTGAGCCCTACAGACAAGGAACCATACGTGCGCACTTTCATTCTCTTTATTAGCTACAACACTCTTGAGGTCAAATCAGACATGAAATGTACAGTGCATTTTCAACTATGTTAAGTATAATTTACATTGACTTTTAAATAAAAAATGATGTCGTTCCATCAAATGTGCTGCACACAAATGCACACATAGTAAAGATTCAACATCAGGTTGGTAAAAATGTGATATTCCCATCCTTTTAAAATTGCATTTTAATTTTGGGACATTGTTACACACTTACATCTTTTGAATATGATTTCAAGTAGGCAGACTATTTTAACATGTAAATGCAGTAACGTAGTGTAAAACCCATTTTTGACAAAGACAACTTTTACCTCAAAATTCTCATGAGTCTTTGTTCATTTGGTCTAGCCTGGGAGCAGTCATCCTCTTGTTTAAATATTCACATTTATACTATACATAGAAACTAAATGTGACTAATACAATCTTGTTTGTATTTTGAAATGTGTACAAACCATGACCATTTGTGGTTTCTTGGATAAGGGATCCCTACAAAAAAAAGACTAATCTACCTGAAAGTTGACAATACTGTATACAGCCAAGCTGGAAGGTTATGATAAACAGCAACAGATATACGCCAGGTTACAATGGAAATAGTTTGTTGCAATAACCGTCATCTGTATTATTTCAACTATACAGTTTGTATTCAGTCAACATTTGCTCACTATGCAGTCATAACATTGCTGACTGTGGCCCTTCATCAAGAACTGTCAACTATATTTAATGTTTTTGACTGTTCAAAAAAATTATGTTATGTGTTTTTAAATAATTTATGTTTAAATGTATATCATACAAATATGATGCTGAAAACATTTTTGTGACGTTCTGAATGATAAAACAAAGCTTATGGCTCACTGATTTACTGTTTCATCTGTTAACCCTTGAACTGGAGCGATATTACAAAGGCATAAAAGGAATAGCATTTGTTATTCAAGACAATGGTCAATATGACAAGATACTTGAGCTAACAATTTCCAATTGAACCCTTCGCAAAGCACAGAAAACTGCATCTCACACTGATATCTGAAAGGTCCATTTTGTCCGCTTCCAGAATCTTCTTGATAATCAGCATAAAAGGATTCACGTTTGTATTCCTCGTGGATCTTGTTTACTCCTTCTATTCGAACGGTTCTTTACCCTGTTTCAAACGTTCACATTTAAATGTTGTCACCAAAACGTGTTACATCAGAGTGTGTGATGTATAATGTAAGAATTCCTTCACCTACCTCAAGGAATTTAGCATATTGATGTGTCAGTTGTTTCATCATAGTTTTAGCCCTAGTGAGGCAATCATCTTTCTGCTTCACTTTAAAAACCTACAGTGGAAAACAGTTTGCGGATAGTATCATGATGTATACCTAATAACTACACATCTCCACAGGGTCAGAATTCAAATCAAACTGAATCCGTGACCATCAATACACGCTTTAATCCATTTGGGCCAACGCTGAATTAATGATTGAACAATATTAAGATTCTGTGGTGCACTCGTATGGGTAAGCATCTCTTACCGCTTTGTTTCTCAAGTGTTCCTGAGAGTTGATGTGATTTTGTACAGAAGACACAGACATGGATAAGTACACTTTACACAGCCCACAGTGGAGCAGCTCCACTTTTCTCATGTGGTCTTTCTTACATAATGCTGAGAACACAAGAATATAAAAATCGTGTCAAATGAACTAATAGTTTAAAAAACCAACCGCATTCTCAGAAAATGACACTGTTGAATACATGGACCCAACATTAAAAAATAGGGGCATATAAGCATTGCTCAGACGTGTTTTGGAGGAAATATTCACATAAAAGACAAAGAGATACGGTACCATCCAAGTTGCCAGCATCCATCACTTGATCACCTTTCCGAGCTTTGTGCAGCATGGCCTCCTGTATTAGGAAGGTAGGCTAAATCAAAACTGATCCATTCGATACCTTATAGTGGAGACAACTAGCTGACTTGCTTTCCGTACCTGTAAAAATGCAATGGCCATGTCATCATACTTGTTCTGCAACTGGATATGCTCAAGGGTCTCCCAGTGACTCCTGCACTCTAAATGCTCTTCCAGGGATTTCGCTTCAGACAGCTCCACCTCACACAGATCGCAGGAAAAGGAACTGCTGAATCGGAAACAAGAACATGTTCACTCGGTGTGATTGTCTATACGCACTTGTCTATACGCACTTGTCTATACGCACTTGTCTATACGCACTTGTCTATAGTAGCTTATGACAGGTCTGGATACTGGATTTGAGATAATAGTATTCTCACCTTTCAACCTCCTCAGAGGGGCCTCTGCTCGTCTTCCTTGAGACTTTTAAAGGAATGTTGCTCTGGTCCCCACCTAACATGTAAACAGGCATGTATTCAGAAATGTTACGCACCAATTCCCTTTTCTGTGCAGAATGATTTATTTTTAACCCAGTATTATTTATAAACAAAGCACTAGAACCTGAGAGGACTTTTAAGGTACATCTTATTCATCTGTCCAAATATGTTTGATAGTGGATTTATTTGACATTTTACCTGAAGGACCCAATCCTGACTGATGCCGATAGTCAAGCTCTAATCTGGGTGGAGGATCAGTGGTTCTCTGTGGGTAAAACCATCACAGGTCAAATAGGGCGAATAGCTAATTGCTTTACCAACTTGGTCCCAAGGGTTTATCATTCCAGCAGCAACTGAGGTTTCAGGTTGAATGTTTTATATACAACAGGATTGCTATCAGCATATGTCCCCTTGGCAATGTTAATTAAGTACAACTTTACCGCACAGACATTTTCATACGGTTCAAGCATAATTATTCGTCAGTATTGCTCCAGAATACAATAATGTGTGCTGAGGAGACATCAAGCAGCGCCTTCCTCTCACCTCGATGTCAGGGATGACAGCAGAGGAGGTTTCTACCCCGTTCACTCCTCGTCCTCCGTAAACATTCTGGGGGAAACGTGGGGCCCCTGGCGTGGTCCTTGACTGGGTAGAGGGGCCATGGCTTGACTGGTCTGGTCTGGAGCCAGTCCTCAAGTATGTGGAGTCCCACAGGAAGTTTTTGTGACATCCTCTGCTTAATGGAGTGCCGTCATAGCCGTGTCTATAATGACCTCGCTTTCGGACATTTCGATGTTCTTTATTACCCTCCGATTCAGATTCTGAAGACCCAGGTTCGTATGGGTCGTAAAGGTCCTCCCTGGGGAAATGATAAGGGCATCAAAGAGTGCATGCAACCCACTCTGTAGTGTACTCATCACTTTATACATGATGTGCTCCTGTAAAACGAAGAAAAACAAAGACTATGCGTTTTCTAATTGAGTATACAACAACTAGACAAGTACACAACATGCAGGTAATTTTCTAACCTTTCAGGGCTGTTACTGTTCTGGGGGGTGAATGACGATGGTTTAAAGGTTGGTTGTTTGGTGGAGTGAATAAAAGAAGAGTTTCTTGCTGTTCTATTGAATCAAGAAAAGGAAGAGACTGATATATATAATCTTTGACAATTGTTAATTATATAAATAACTGGGCAATGATTAGTTATTTATCATCTCAAAATTTTCTGTGCCATTTCCATCTTAGCCAGCTGACAAGAGTGTCTGAGTGACTTGCCAACTGTTTCTTCGCGGTATACAAAGCTTGTGAGTGCTACTATAATGTGTTGTAAATAAAGATGTAAGTAAAAGTACTGTAGCAAGCTAGTACAATATTCATACGCGCACCACGAGCTTGCAACTGCCTAAGAGGATAAGCTTTCGCACACTGACACTGAACACACATACAGCCGGCTAGCTTTCTTGAGTACCTTTCAGGGGCATACCGATCGGATGAATCAACCCCCTTCGGTGGCCCATAAAAGGAGTCGTGATTTCGGCGAATCATCATTCACAGTTAAAGTTGAATAGACTAAATGTACATTTTGAGCCTACTTAAGTTAGCTTGCTTGGGAAACACTAGATCAAATGACAACCGCACATTAACAAGCCTCAGCTCCAGTACACTGTGAAGGCAGCTTTTATAGGGTTCTAATTTCCGGTATTTTGGGGGATTTAAATATTTCAAAATAAATGTCAAGACAAAATAAGGAGACAGCCTCACTTGATATTGACTGATGTTGGGAAAAACTAGTCTCTGGATCATGTGAGACTGAGAAAACTCGATTTTGTGTACCCTAAATATGGTGTAAATGATCTTACATATAAGTGCCAGTGGGTTTCAAAAGTCTGGAAGACAAACATTATGTATCATCATCTTGAGAAGCTCTTTTGAAAATGATGCTTGAAGACCATGGCTTATCTGGTTTTGCAGTTTGTGATGTCCACGCTGTCATTGATGCATAAATACAGCATACCAAATACTGAAAATGCTCTGAAATTAATTTTTTCAAAGATTCAATTTTCACTCAAATGGTTGTTAAACTGATATTATCATACTTAAGAGGAAATATGTTTATTGAGCATACATTCGAAACGATTGAATAATAGAACTGTTTAGATGAGATCTCAGACTTCTTGACCCTACTATATATCGTATTGTATTATTGTGTGCAGATTTTTGATTAAAACAGTTGAAAGTAGTTCATCCTCACTAAAACGACCCCCTCTGCCTCACGTTTGGTATGCTCTAATTTTGAAGTCGAGTTGAAAAAAATGGAAATGCTATCGTTCCTTTTTTGGGGTCAAAGTTAAAATTCACTCTTAGGTGGTCTTGTTTTCTGCATAGTAGGACTACTGCCACCTGTTGTTAAGGAGTGAACCTTCTCAAATGGGCCTGATATCAAGTTGTATTACAAAGACCTGCAGTAAACCTTCAGGTTGTTCCAACGCTCATTTCATGTTTTCAAAGGAAACCCCCTTATGAACCGCAGGCAGTGATGGTAAATGTAACTGAACTCCAGATAAAAAATAAATAAAAGTTTAATCCTTTTTGTGAATACTTATGCACAGCTAGACTCATCCATCCTCCTTTTGATTCCAAAAATTATTTGGAAGTAGTAAGTGTTGCATTTTTATAGGTAAATAAATGTTCTTTTGCTTCTAGTGGTTAAAATTGTTTGTGGAATTTTGTGATGCACAAGGGCTTCTCCCTGTAACTCTAAAACTGTTTAACAATGTTTAAGTCATGTTAATGAATCACTTCTAGCATTTGAGGAAGTCTTCAAAAATAAGTAAATTCTCCTACTCATCATTTTTCCCTGGAAAGCACTTTTTGCAGATCATTAGGAAAGAGGGAGCTGAAATTGCGAATGTAATTGTATTTTAACATCGGCCAATCCTTGTAATAAAGTAATCAATTATTGACAAAGATGTGTCTTCTGTGAGTAAGCTGCATAAAATATATTTATAGTAATGGATTCAAATAAATACCTTAAACAAATGACAGACAACGTTACAAAAGTGCATCTAAAATCTAGCTTTATTGATCCATGCATGAATGGACTTAAGAGTAGCATGTATTAAGAATATTATTATCAGCAAAGAGCACTGGTAAAGTTTGTGTACCTGTGAACACTTACATACAGAAATACAATGAATAACATAATTGTGATACCATTGAGTAATGTATAGTAACTAGATCAATGTTTAGCCTCATTTAAAGACTGTCTTTGGAAAACATGATAACCAAGTCAGATCAAATCTGTCTCTCTATGAACGATCACATTTCCAACAGGAGTGTTGTCCTTCGACATTCAATCTCTAAACAAACATTGTTTTTTGGGTTGCATTCCAATATACAGCACACCATCCCTACCATGAGGCCAAATGTTCAACCCGATATCCTTGCACAAAACACCTAAACTGAAAATGCTATCCTTGGGAGCTTCCGACATCTTATCATCGCACACCAACTGTCACGCTGTCAAGATGCCATGACAACCAGACGTCATTGAGGGATTGAAAAAATGTGGTGTTTGTAACACAAATAAATTACTATTCAAAAGAGAACCTTTTGTTTAGTGTCTAAAGGTAAAAATTTAACTGTGTATAAGACTGACGTAATTTGGCCTAAAATATAAAAGCTCTTCGAGATATAGCAGCAGTTAAGGTAAAATATTGTTTTCAATGGTTATACCTGAGTATTATATACAATAAATGCTTTTGTAAGTCTAAAATAATTACAGCACAATATATTAGAAAACAAAACACTGAATAGCTATCAGCTATATCTTTAAGATGACAGAAACTTGAATGCCAATAACTGAACTTATTTAGGGTCTAGACTATCATCAATACATAAACAATGTATTACAACTAAAACTATACATTTGAATAATCAATCAAAGTTGCCGTAGTTAAGAATTGTATTAATACAAATGAAATAAATCCCTCCACAATAAGGGCTTAAAGGCTGAAACCTTTGGGGTGCTATCACTGGGATACTGTGCTATAACCCACTAGCAAAGGACACGTTGGTTTCACGACTCATACTTTCTTTTACCTCCACAGGCAAAGCGTCAAAAAGATGGTCCTCAACAATGAGGCCATTTTTACGAAGAAGGCGACAACTCCCCAGTTGTGTGGGCAGGCGGTCCAGACAGTTTCCTCTCAGCTCCAGCTGAATGAGCTGCGCTAGCTGACCTACAGTCTCGGGAATCGCGGAAAGGCCATTGTTTGCCAGACACAAGACCTTCAGCTTTGTGCACCGGAACAACTGTTTGGGAAGTATCTCCAGCTTGTTGGAGTTGACGGCAAGGTGCTGGAGGCTCTGCAGCAGACCTACATCTGGAGGGATCACGGTGATGGAGTTGTGACTGATGTCCAGGTGTCGGAGCTTGGGGAGATGGAAAAGAGCAGCAGGGAGGAACTCCAGTTTGTTATGGGAGAGATGCAGTGACTCCAAACATTTGACCTGGCCTATGGATGCTGGAATGGTAATGATTTTGTTATGCCACAGTTTGAGGCACGTCAATCTTTTAAGGTGCTGAAAGCTGATGACTTCCTCGATAGTGCGAATACTGTTGGATTTGAGGTCCAGCTCTTGAAGGTTTGTCAAGCTAAATATAGCGTGGGGGATCCTCTCCAGTTCGCAGTTGTGCAGCTCCAGTTCAGCTAGGTTTGTCATCTTCTTGAGGCTGTTTAGAACCAAAAGCTTTGTACCATCGTTGTGCACCACAAGTTTAATCAGGTGAGGAGACAGTTCCGTGAGGTTTGAGGGCATTTTGGTTAGGTTGCTCTTCAGGTGCAATGTCTTAAGGTGTCTTAAATCTCTAAGGGACTCAAGTCCAATCATTTTATTATTTTCTGAGCTTAAATTCCCAACTAAGTTAAGCTCCCTTAAGCTTCTCAATAGGTAAACCCATGTGGGAATCTCAGCAACATCTGTGAACTTCACATGAAGGCAGCGGAGATGGTCGCGAAGAAAGCCGAACGCTGTCTGCTCCACTTTGGCAGGGCAGTGGCAGAGATGTAGCTCCCGCAAACTAGTCATTTGCGAGAGCTTTGCTGAGAACCTGACCTCTGGAATCAGTTCCAGTTTAAGCACTTCTAGATCAGTGAGGTCAAACACGGCATTAGGCAGGCCAGAGAGCATGAAGAGATGAAGCTCCTGCTGGTCTTGGGCATTACGGGTTACAAGTTGTCTCAGTTTCTCAAAAGTCCATTCATGATTCAGACTGATTTCTCTCAATTTATTTTCACTGACCTCAGAGAGGAATACGCCGAACCGTTTGGAATACAGCTGGTCGTACTGATCAACCATGTGTAACAGGAAGGCAAAGTCGTTCTTGACATCAGGAATATCACTGAAGCTGCTCTCCTCTCTGACCTTCTCAAATGAGTACTCTTTGAGGGGTCGCCTGAACAACCAAAAAAGAGTGTACAAACATACCATCCCATAAATCATGATGAGAGCCATATAGCTAATAAGAACCTTTTTTAGCATAAAAGCCATGTTGTGTGTGCAAATAAACTTAGAGTATCCGGTCAAATTCTTAATTTCCGGCTTACATTCATGATTAAAATTAATAGATGCCATGAAGGTTGATGTGTAGGACAAGATCAAAATGAACTTGAACGTTTTGACAACAGTCTGGGCTACATAAAGCTTGTAGATGAAATCACTGTCCTCCACGTGAGCACGGAATTTCCTCACTTTTTCAAAAAGAGCTTTAGCCTGCTCTCCATCTTTTTTGTCCAGGATGGTCATGCTTGGGACCTCAGTGAGGGGCTTGTCTGCCGAGAATTTGACTCCGGCGAGCATAGGAGTGGATGGGCTGTCATTAGTCCCTTCTTTACCTTCCAATGACATCTGTTTTTGTGCTGAAGAAGTGCCTGTCAGTCTCTGTTTGTTCTCCTCAGAGTCCTCGCAAGCTGTTTCAGACAGAGCCTTTGTAGTCCAAGGAGATTCGAAGCACCGGCCCAGAATGGACACAAAATGCTCTATCTTTGAGCTCGTCTTTGGGTACTTAAACCAGAAGTTGCTGCTGACCATAAGCACAATGGTATGGATAAGAGTAAGGTAAGGGAAGTACTTGGAGTACCAGGGCAAGGCAACATGGTAACACATTTGGTTGACAAAAATGTACTGTTGGTAATCTAAATTAGTTCTGATCCCTGTTGGCTCAGGTTGTCCAATTATTCTCTCCGCTTTCATGGCAGTATGTGTGTGAGTGACGTGAATCTCATGGACAGCACTGTCTGGTAGATCTTTTGAGGGCAGAGGAGCAGAAAGCACTGTGGTCCTGCTGGCAGCTGATGGTGTACTATCCGGTGGACTTTGTGTGGTGAAGGAATTTGAACCTGCCGTCTCCTGTGCCCCTTCCAGGCAAGGCAGGCAGGCCACTTGGTCCTTCGTGATCTGCATCGTCATGGCGAAGATAGCCAGCATGAGCATGACCACCCCCAGGTAGTCCATGAATACATCCCACCATGGCTTCAGTATGCGGTAGGTCGGCTGGATGTCATTTAACGAGGCTACCTCTGTCAGCGTAAACATCACTGAAATTGAAGAATACAGAGTAGTTTGTTTCAAATTAAGAGTACTTTAGACAAAAACATAAAGCATCCTTTCATTAGAAAGAAACATCGCTCGAGAGATTTGATTTTTGTATGTTGTACACCTTCAAATATAATACATTCATTGTAAAAATGGAAATTTACCATAGTTGCAAATGGGTTATAAATCTCGGGCTATTACACCAGTTTAATAGTATGTGTAGCTTGGTTCTATTCAAGACGTGAAAGCATCATACAAAATCGTCCTAGACTAGTTACAACATGTAGATACAGAAATGTCTGGCAGCATCATTTCAGATTATTGCTCACTTCAAAGTTCAGACTCAAACATGACCAAAGTTGCAGTCTTTTAAGCTGAAAGGTTTTCCAATGTTCTATTTTTGCATTTCCTGTTGGGTACTTGTTGTACTGCCGGTTTAGTTGGATAAACTGGAGTGTTGCACTGGAGAAAATTAGAACGTTCAAATAGATGCCAGCTGACAGGAAAAGGTTTCAATTGTGAGCTAATTTAACGTTAGGGTTTGATCAGTACAACGTAGACATATTTAGTTTGAAACCATCTAAACCCGTAACTATGAATATTTGATGACTCTACGCAACCTCATATATTCTCGCTTATCAACTGGACGGTTTGGTGCAAGTCTACTAACTCTGGTGAGCAATTGAGAAGTTTGGCATGCACATGTTCAATTTGGAGGAAGGGTGCAACGTGTGGCCCTATTTCTCTTTTTTTATGCATTTCCTGGTTTTGCCTCTTCGGGGTGTAGCATCAGTTTGTTCAATGGTTAGCGTCAGCTGCATGATTTTATAGGCTCGATGGTTTATGACAGATTAACTGATCCCTCACGTTTCGCCATTGTGTAAACCAAATATGACAATTTTCGGATTTTGATCCAATGCATACAGTTTTTCAGGAAATAGTTTGTGAAAAGGACTTGCATAACATATTCGGTCATTTGGTGTAGCACCATGCCAAACTATATACGTCACTATTATTGAAGGCCTAAATACACATCATCATAAACTATGTTTTGACGGGGGGGGGGGGGAATAGTTGGACAACACCGGTTAAACAAAAAGCACTACATTACTGGGAATCGTCTACTATAATTGGGAGGAAAATATAAAAGATATAAAAAGATATATAAATTAAATAGGTCTGCAATAATACCAAGAAAATATCGAGAAGTCTTGCTCAGGAACTTTTACATTCTTGTCCGAGGTCAGGTGACTCACTGTACATAGGTGACAAAAAATAAGCATGTGCTCAACGTTAAACATTGACAGTGCGCCTTCACTTATTTTACCAATTTGCTAAGCCTCGAGCAACGCAATCTGCCTCTGCACAAACCACACTGGTCTTTTAGAAATCTCTTTTTTTAATAATCAAGGCGTAACACTATCACTTTGTTCTAGAAAGTCTGTGAGGAAATAAAGATCCACCATACTTACTTTCCGTGGTTAGCTAGCCAACGTTTACTTATTTGTCATTAGTATTTTAAATTCCAGTGTTCTTAATTCTTTCGATCTTGTACGTATTAAGCAGTCGAAACATTTTCCCGTAACCATGCGATTGTCGGAAACATTCCCCACTGAGAGCTATAAGCTACCTGAGACACACTAGCTGCGGCGTGGTGAAGAGCCAGGTCATCCACCGTGCGCATGTAACTCTAAGAAAAGGGTGGTCCATAAAAAACCAGTTGAGAGCGTTATTAGCGCGGTTTCTCATTGGTGGGCATGGTCTAGTTCAACGTCCGAAAGTCACAATTTGCTTATCTCACACGGCAACTGACTCCACCAAGGTCTCAGGCTCGGATGCAAGTCATTTATAGATTTGGCTACTGTTAAGGTCGTGCCCTGACGTCTACTTTCTCCTTTTATCTTGCTATGCGTCTGAGACTTGCAATCGCATAACATATCACTCATACAAATTGACTAGTTAAAGAACGCACTTGTTACACAAGTAAAAGCTACATCACTTGTGGCGATGCAAGTGTAGGCTATAGACAGGCACACCTGTGGTTTGAAATATTCGACTAAGTCCTCTCTTTTTTTTGCTTCATATTAAATTTGTCGACATAAGGAATTTAGGACCCAGGGCGATACTCTGCTGGCTGAAGTCATGCTGAAGTTCCAGCTGTGTCTGGATTTCGTTGCTTGCTGTACACACACAAGGCAAAGAGGAAGTGTCTCCTGAGGTCAATACAGGTTTTAACCGGTCCTGGCCAGATAATGTGATGAGAATAAGCAGCCTTCCTTCCAATGCCACCTGTAGCCTGTTCTCAGAGAAAGCAAATGAAAATATTTGCATAAGGGTGTATGGAGGTAAACTAACTTGAAGGTGTGCACCATACAATAGACCTAGTTTAATACATGCTATACTGAACACTTACACATTCATCCGATGTTTATTACAGAACCACATAGATAGGGTAAACAGGGTAGATATATGGCACTATCCTACTGTTATTATGCTGAGAAAGTTTATGGTTGTGTAACTGCTCTGATTCTACCAGTGGATGGGGGTTAAAACCCACATAAATATAACAGCTGCAGCGTATGGCTGCGGATGAGTTGTGGTCGTTATGATACCTCCATGGGTTCCAGTGGTGGGGCTGGGTGTTACCAACATGTAATCAGGCCCGTCTCCCAGGGGCAGCAGTAGACATACCCAGATGTCCTAGCAACCAGGTCACTGTTGACAAAGGGCTGAAGGCGAGGTAAATTATTCAAACTAGAGACTCTCACCTTTCAACGAATAACATGACTGTACAATAACACTCGAATCACTTTCAAGCTCTGCAGGCACACCAACCAATGGGATTGTTTCATGGGACATATGACACATGAATGTTTGTGAATTTGCATAAATTGTACAGTTCATAAAAAGCCCTTAGGCACTCCACATCTACCCATGGTATTTCTTGACAGTCCCTAATATTGTTTCCTACTATAGTACTATTCACCATGTCATTTCAGATAAGTAATTCAGTAGTCACTTGTAAGTATTTGTTTGCTGCATGTACTACATATGTCGTTTTCTCCGCTGTTACGTGACATAGGAAGACCCTTGTGTTGTCATACATATAGGAATATTTACTTTATGTATGATGTCAGTACAATGTCAGACTGCTATTCGATCAAGTATGGATGCATTTAAATGTGATATGTCTTGTCTCCAAAAGAACTAAGGAACTGTGTGACGTGCACTGGGATAGAAGCACAGGCTGGTACATAAAAACAATGCCAGCTTCAGAAGCAGGCCAGTGTGGCGGTTATACAGCACGACTGTATTTGACTGTACTCTGTTGTTGTCACGGTGACCGAGTTACTTGCCCCATATCTTTTCATAGGATACACTCAAAGATGGTTTCATGAGAACTAGTTTAGGGTTATGTAATAAGCCAACATTGTTACACACATCTTACACACAGTGAAACAGCTGAGTAGAATTAAAGGAAGATGTTTAAAAAAATCTACGTTTCAGTAGAAGTTCTGTTCATTTTATTTTGCACAAGATTTAGGACAGTCATTTTGGACATTTAAGATTTACGTTCGCTATAACATTGAACCCTCTGCTTTCCGTCCTTTTGTAAACACGTGGGCTGAAAACCCATAAATAGAGGTTGAGGAAGCCATTGTAGCTACAGGACAGTTCGCTGGTAGAAATACAGAGAAGTAACATGGCGTCGACGAGCCGGTGTGTACAATTGTGTTGTCTAACGTCTATTGTGAAACTTAGAGGCTGGCACTTTTAATCCTGCCTTACAGGTCAAATGTAAACTGGGTATCATTCTGACTTTGGCAGTAAATGAACCGCTACTACGCAGATTACAACAGCAAAATGTCGCTGACAGTCTGTGTCAACATTATTGGAATTGCTAACGTTAGCTCTAGCTAGCTGGCAGCAGCTATGTTTAACCTCACGTCTAACTATTGTTGAGAACGTTAGGTAAAATAACTGGCTAAATCTGTTCACATCTCAGTTGAGATTATTGTGTATATTATTATGATGTACTTAGTACTGTGTGCAAAGATAATATTTAGACTACAGTTCGTGGCTTAATTATATGAAAATCAGCGTGGGGACAAACCACTAAATCTACTTTACATTTCTATATCTGATCGAGCCAGGTCATTTAGCTACATAGCCAATGTCATTGGTAATGACAGTTGACACTGTCTGAAATATTTATATAGCTAAATAATAAATCCTAGCTACATCTGTTGCTTGTGGTCACACGATGATGAATGTTGGGCTCTCTCTGCGATGCAGGCTACATATCCAAGCTTCAAATGCGTTCTAGGCCACAACACCGGCAAGATTGTGATCCTGGAAACCCGTTCAGCTACCACAAGACAACATAGTTCGAGATGTACTTCTTGGAGTGCAGATAAACGCGTAAATCAGGACTAGGTGTAGCTGGGCGGATGTTTAAGCGCATAACTCAATCATGTGGGAAAAACCTTTATACAACAACAGAGCCAATTGGGGTCATTGTCAAATCTTATCAAGTTTACTTTAGGTGTGTTGTTTGAGTGCCAGTGAATGACGATCTTACACTAAAACGTAAACTGTAAGGTCCATTTCACTAACATTGTGAATATTATCATCTAGGTAAAATAAGATGATTTGAGATATTTGCCTAAATGCATTGAACAGGATTCGGAATCAATGGTTAGGCCAAACATCTGATATCTAGCTTCTTTTCTATAGCGGAGATGCTCTTGCCCTTCCCAAAGTGCAGTGTCCCAATCATCCAGACGCCCTGCTGGTGGAAGACTACAGGGCCGGAGACATGATCTGCCCTGAATGTGGCCTTGTAGTCGGTGAGTCCATGTCTTTTTAAAAATCGCTCGAAGAAGGACAGCTAGCAGGAGGCTGATTCATGCCCAAGGTCAACAGCACCGCAGATGAATAGGTTGCAACAGAGTTGTGTATGTGAACACTAGAGCTACTAATGAGGCCTGAAGGAACTCCAAATCATTGGGGATCAAGTCATCTGATGCAGCTTTGCTTTGCCATGAGCCGATGAATGTCACATCAGTTCTATATTAGTAGGATTCATGTATACGGGAGGTTCATAGGGTTTAGACTAGAAATCTAATCCCTGACTAGGCAGTGTTCTCACAAAATGCCACCGTAAATGAGGAGGAAAATACAGAGATGGACAAAAGAATCTTGTGGCTTCTAATGTGAAAGGGGCGCCATCTTCTGGTCATCCTGATAAATGCAGGGCGTAATGCAATGGTGGAGAACAAAGGTGGGAAACAAACATTTGGTGCTGTGACTGACTGCTAGCGCGTTTGGTTCTTTTTCAAACATCAGGTCTTTAATCCTGTTTTTATCGATACACATTTGAACGTATATTCCAAACCTCATCCTCTCCTTAAATGTTTATACACATATAACGTCAGATTTTAGTTTATAGAAGACGCAAGAAAAATACGACAAGACAAACAGCGAGACCTAAATAAAGGCAAATGACAAGACCTAACAGCTTTGAATTGTTCCTCTAAAGGTGACAGAGTCATTGATGTGGGTTCAGAGTGGAGGACTTTCACCAATGAGAAAGCCACCAAAGACCCCTCCAGAGTGGGAGATGCTCAGAACCCACTGCTCAACGGAGGAGACCTGACCACCATGATCAGCAAGGTACCTCAGGGGACCTGTTCTCCAAGCCTAACATCCAAGCTTACAAATATGCACACAAGCCATTCACTAGAAGCCTGTGAAAAGTCCTGGTTGTGATTGTACAAGTGGGTTACATATGTGTTCCCCCTCCAGATTGGTTGACAATTCCTCAAACAATGTCTTTCTTAACAGGGAACAGGGGCAGCTAGCTTTGATGAGTTTGGCAACTCCAAATATCAGAATCGCCGGACCATGAGCAGCTCAGACCGGGCCATGCTTAACGCCTTCAAAGAGATTACTACCATGGCAGATAGGATCAACCTGCCAAGAAACATTATAGTGAGTGGCATTAGCTTAGGAATATGGTATGTCATACAATGTACATTCACTAATGTCATGGGATCAATGCTGTTAATTATGCAATGATGGGTAGAAACGAACGTTTACCTGTTTTCCTAGAATAGGAAAACACTGTCTAGAATACCTCAAATAAAACGAGTTACTTCTGACCTGCAGGACAGAACAAATAACCTATTCAAGCAAGTATATGAACAGAAGAGCCTGAAGGGACGAAGTAACGATGCCATTGCCTCAGCCTGCCTTTACATCGCCTGCAGACAGGAGGGAGTGCCAAGGACATTTAAAGGTAGCTACAGATCTGAACCTTCGGAGAATATCGACCAAATTCTTGCGCAATGAAGAGTTGTGAGCGAAGATGTTCACCCGTTAAACCAAGCTGTTACCCGTTATTCCCCCGCGCAGAAATCTGTGCCGTGTCTCGCATCTCCAAGAAGGAGATTGGCCGCTGCTTCAAGCTGATCCTGAAGGCTCTGGAGACCAGCGTGGACCTGATCACCACGGGCGACTTCATGTCCCGCTTCTGCTCCAACCTGGGCCTGCCCAAGCAGGTGCAGATGGCAGCCACCTACATCGCCAGGAAGGCGGTGGAGCTGGACCTGGTGCCTGGGCGCAGTCCCATCTCTGTGGCCGCAGCAGCCATCTACATGGCATCTCAGGCCTCCGCAGAGAAGAAGACCCAGAAAGGTGAGGAGGCTGTGGATGGAGATGGGAGGAGGGAGATGGGAGATGGGAGATGGGAGGAGGGAGATGGGAGGAGGGAGATGGGAGGAGGGAGATGGGAGGAGGGAGATGGGAGGAGGGAGATGGGAGGAGGGAGGAGCTGTTGGGTGGGGGGGGAGCGACTGGCGATGCTAAACATACGCCAAGCAGTCACCCAACATGATAAAACTACGAGATCATGCATTCTTCAGGTTGTTAATATGGATATATATAGTAGTGTATTAGTACAGTTCTTTTTAATGATCAAAATACAGCACTAATCATTTCTTGCATCTGGAATTGAAACAGAGATTGGTGACATAGCTGGTGTGGCAGATGTGACGATCCGGCAGTCGTATCGACTTATCTACCCACGCGCTGCAGACCTCTTCCCCCCAGACTTCAAATTCGACACCCCTGTGGACAAACTCCCCCAGCTGTAAAGACCGCACTCTAATGACACGACACTTTCTGCTGTATTTTTAGGGTTCTTATTTTACGTTGAATTTTTGAAGGTTTCTCTTTCTACCTTGTTTATTAAGACTTCAGGCCTTTGTCAAGGAACCTTTGCCGGCATACAGACAAGTACATGAGACACATTCCAATGCTTTAACTAAACAGATTGCAGATTGTATTTACAGGATTTCATTTGAGTGTATATATACTGTATATATGTCCAAGTGAGAATGTAATTGGTGCTTGCAATTTAGGCTGATTTCATACTGTATACACTTTCTTTTGTAGGAAATGAGCAGGGTCTATTTTGTTAGCTTGTTTGCATTGTACTAAGTAAATTAAAAATGAAGTGCTTTTCAGAAAAGCATAATGAAACACCATGTGAACTGAATATTAAACTTTGTTTACTGAATATTTTATGTTTCTTGTCTATGCCCAGTATTTGATTTAGAAACTCAAGTTTAATAAACAATGTTTCTTTGTAAATCTTGGAATTAAATTAAAAATCATTGCAAATATTGCCAGCTGTGAAAAGGTCGATTACCTTACAACTCACCGTACAACTTAGAAGTAACATGTCTACTGTACTGCCAAAGCCAGAGGTCAGGCTAAAGACCATTTCCTTAGCCAACGCTTAAACCTTCATCCACTTACCATGACTTGAAAGGAGACAAGATTTCCTGATCTTTTCCAAAGCCAATGTGTTTAGTATCAGGGCATAATCACTATGCATTGCAATATGTAAAGAAACACACCACTACTCTATTACAAATGTTTAATTTGTGCATTCATGATAGGCAACAAACTGACTGCCAAATGCTTTTTTTACACCAGGGTCAACAGTCTTATGTAACTTCAATATGGTGTACCATTTAAAAGCTTATCGGTCTTTATAACATGCGCAAGCAGCCATTTAAGCAAAACCTTTGTACATTCTATTTTCATAATTATGCTATACATAGATAAAAAATACAAACTTGATAAAATTAGTGCTTTCAGCTCAATTGTGTTTACATATACATATATACCCTGCCCTTCCCTGTAGTGATTCATGTCAACATGTATGCACAAACTGGCACTGAGATTTGTTCATTGTCAATCCATCAAATTCACTGTTTCCCCAGTTCAGGACCAGGCGAATGGGTTTTGGTAGTAAGCTGTAATGAGACACTTAGGATTAGTCTTATTTATTTGACAAAGTCCAACAACCGACTGAGGTATCAGGGGTGGAGTCCGTTTCTGAACGACAGTCTTAGTCATCTAGGATGAATGGATCTGAGTTCAATAGACTTAACCCTGTTAGAAATACCAGAGAAAGGAGGATCACCTGGCTAAATTGCGTTCGACTGTACGAGGTACAACTACACCCTGTACATGGTATGCAGAACATCAAGGATTTGGAAAACGGGAGGATCTGGTCTTCGTGTGCTAGACGGCCACCAGAGGGCCTGCGAGAGCCGAGACTTGGGTTGAATCTCAAAAGGGTTACTTCTTCCAAACCAACCTTTGCCCTTCTCTCGGAACGATGCGTTTACTGAGTTGCAGGGGACCGACTTTGGAGATTCACCCAACGTAGAAAATGAGGCACCATACAAAAAAAGGTTCTAACGTCCATGGTTGTGTCCATGACTACGTCTCGTATGATGGAACTGTCTACAATGATCAATACTAATAGCCCAGTGTTATTCAATTCCTTAATTGTAGATAGCATGTGTAAAGAAACAGTGCCTTTCTAGGACAGGGATGTATAGCATTACTATCCTGCTTGATTCGAGTTCAATTGATTTTCAGGTAAAACAAGAAAGCACAAGATATTCTTACTACAACAGAGGACTAATTCTAGTATTGGAAAATCTAAGTAGCTTGTAACACTGGATGGACAGGAGCCGGTTCGTCTTACAATGAATAACTTGGAGGGGAAAAAAAAAGTGAAATCTATGGGTTTCAAGTCAAGAAGCAGTAGTAGTCAATACGTTTACTGTCTTATAACTGTAGTGTCAGTTCAGTGATAATGCTGTGAGCACTCAAGTCTTTGAGTGACTAATACATGGCAGACATATCAACCTTACAGCGAGATAAAATTCCACTAGCTATGGCAGAGCATTGCTAAATTACTCAGTACAATAGGGAGGAGTATAATCTGTACAGATAAAAAATAACCTAAACAGACAGTGACTATGAATAACATGATCATGATGTAATGGTTTCCTTGACAGTTTGTATGAAAACATTCTCAGTGGTCAGACAATGGACATGGTGTGTGCAGGGGGAGACTCACTCTCCACCCCTCGTTCACTCAGAATATAGAAAATAGGATGACAAATTGTTTCTTATTTTTTGCGATAAAAAAAAAGTTCTTCATTTTGTGTTTTTAAAAAAAATACACGGGGCAGGCTGTCTTTCAAATGGTAGAGTGCGCCCAAAGGCTGGAGAGAGCCATTTCCGTCGTTCCCTCTCAATGTTCTAGATGAGGAGAGGCGTTAAAAACGTGAGCTACAGTCAGCGCTGTGTTGGTTCACAGTGTGTGTGTGTTGGGGGAGGTGCGCTTTGATGCATTGGGGGGGAGAGGGGGGGGGCTAACACCAGTCAGCAATGTAGTCAAAGTCAGAGAACATGTCCTGCTCATCCTCATTCAGCGCTCGTGGTTCTCTAGGAGGGGTCAGGATGGGTGCCTCTGAGGTAAATTCATCGTCAAAGTTGCTGACATCGTTAGTCCCCTGGATAGTTGGTACAAACGGAGGCTTCACCTTCTTAGCCAACAGTCCATTCCAATCCATATTCTATGAGGACATAAGAAATATAAACATTTTACAAATGTAAGCATTGAAATGACATTTTCCAAAACTCATACAAAAACTACAGTGGCTGTGAATGACATTAGTATTATGATTCACCCTGAAGAATAGATGTTTCTTGACTTCTTCTGCATCCCTCTCTCCGGCCCCCAGGCGGCGCTCTGGACTCCTCCTCAAAAGCTACAGGCAAAATGAAACCACGTTACGACAAGGCCATACGATTGGTTCTCTTGAGAGTTTACAATAAGGATGTCGAGCGGGTTGACATCTGGCTGGTTCCAAACAGACATGGCGTGGTGCGGGGGAACTGTTCTAGTTGTGTTTACAGACCAGGGATTCAGCGACTCACCCTCCTCATGATGGAGATCGCTTCCGTGGAGAGGAACCTTGGGTAGCGCACTTCATCGTTGACGATGCTGTCAAACACCTCCTCTTCATCATCCCCAGGGAAGGGGGACTACGGCCCAGGGCAAAATGTTAGCGGTGTCAAATAAACTATGTTTTTTTACTCTATAAGTTTACACTGCATACCGACATCGAACTGTAAAATAGAATCTATGCCGTAACTCTCAGTCAAGTCAAATGTTTGTGATGAAACGTATGAAGAAGGTTTCTGAGGTGAAGATACTGACCTCCCCAACCAGCATCTCAAAGATGAGCACCCCCAGCCCCCACCAGTCCACTGCCCGGGTGTAGGAGGTCTCCGTGAGAACCTCGGGGGCCAGGAACTCTGGCGTGCCACAGAACGTACTGGTGCGGTCCCTGAACCCCATCCCTGACACACATGTTGACATTATTATGAACCGAGGACAGACTTGAAGCGCCTCCATCAGAAACGATCATGTTTGGTGTTTTTCTCTGGATAGAAGGTGTAGGTGTTACCACAGCTGGTGTTACACACAGCAATCTTTAGGGATGAGTCTTACCCTCTTTGCAAAGGCCAAAGTCAGCAATCTTTACATAACCCTCTGTGTCCAAGAGCAGATTGTCCAGCTTCAAATCCCTGCAGGTCCAAATGAGGGTCAGTGTTATGATCGCGACCACCATCTGTCTAGTCCTGCCGTGGCAAAACGTACAGCTCGGCAAGCAATGCTAATACATAGCAGTCTCTTACCTGTAAACAATCTTATGGTCGTGCAGGAACTGTAGGCCCAGTACGACACAAGCGGCATAAAATCTGTAAAAAGGAGGATTGCAAAGGTTGATTGGAGCTATGGAAGACAAGTAGACAAGTTTGTAGAAAATCTCACTTTCCCAGCCTGATATCTGATACAGTGGACTTGAAAGCAACCGAAAGCCAGTTCTACCAGATTTTTGAACTAGGGGCCCCTGTAAATGATCTCTAGACAGAAAGAAGTCTGCCTTTGACCCAGAAGGGCACATTTGGCTCTAGATTGAAAGCAGGGTTTCCCAGGCAAGCTTTCCCAGATCCTTGGTCTGGATTCAGGCGTTGGTGACTTACATGGCTCTGGGCTCTGAGAAGACGTCGGCGTGGATGTGCATCATCAGGTCGCCCCCGGCAGCGTATTCCATGACAAAGCACACGTGCTCCGGTGTCTGGAAACACGCAAACAGGTTGACCAGGAATGGGTGACGGACGCTGTTCACCGTCTCAAAGATCCTCTTCTCACACATAAGGCTAAACAGGGAGATGGGAGAAGTTTTCGTTAAGTCAATCTGATTGGTTGACATCTCTTGAATGATCACGCCAGGTTTAAAGGCCTTACCTGTCTACCTCATCCCGGGCAACTATGTCACCTTTCTTTAAGGCTTTGATAGCAAACATTTCACCTGTGACTTTATATTCCGCTAGCAAAACCTGTAAGAACGCAAGGAGAAAATGGTTTAGAACATCTGGGTTGCTTCAATGCCCTTTCATTTGAGATGAGTTCGATGGTAGCTATGGCAATAGGCTGGATGTGCACCTTTCCGAAGTGACCACGCCCGAGGACGGCCACACACTTGAAATCTTTGAGACTGAACTGAAACTGCTCTTCTTCCCTGAGAATGAACCGTGACATTAGGTACGTGAGTTAGCATTCGGATACATCGCGCCAACGCTCAGGGTGCCAAATGCAACAGTCTTATCAAGGCCCCTGCTTTGGGGGAACAACCTTATCTCGGTGTCTTTCGGTATGGCTGTGAGCTCCAGGTCTGGGGGCTGGATCTCATGTTCTACCACTCCACCCAGGTCAGCCTTCACCGCTATGCTGTTCCTCTTGTTGAGGAAGTCAAACGACGCCAGGGCGTCCTGTGGAGATAGCAGACACTTGAGAAGGTAGAGAAGATCCTTGCAACAACAACAGGTGATTTAGGACTCAAAGGATGGCATCACAGGGTTTAGATTCTGCTTTAGAGTTCCAGTGCAAATTAGAGGGGGACTTGTAGTTTTGCATGTCAACTTGCCACTATCGCCTCTAATCTCACTACAATCTACATTCTGTACATCTGGGCTCAGGTATTTCCATGGTAACCACTGTCTGTACCTGTACTTCCTCTTTGCCGGGCAGTTTGTCCTGTGCAATTGGTTCTCTGTTGACATCGGGTGCAGGGTAATGCTTTGGGCCTGGGGTGGGCTCTTTGTCAAAGTCCAGCTTGGTAACCAGCGGGTCACTGGCAGGAAGGGAAAAGAGATTCATGAGCGATGGGCTGCGCTGTGTAAACACCAGTCTGTATTTCAAAGCTTGTTTGACCATGCGAGAAGCACCAAGTACCAATAAGCAAGTCTTAAGTGGCTTTCCATAAGGGTCTCTTGGATGAATGTGTGTGTTTACAATGGGGGAGGGGTTAATGTATACCCTTCTCCTATCGAGTCCCAAACCTGGTGGGTGTAGGGGAGCCAGGCAGACTGCTGGGCCCTGTGTCTGAGACCTGGGGGCTGAAGGAGCTGGTGCTGACAGTGGGTATAGCCCTCCTGACCAGCCGGCCCCACGTGGCGATGTTGATGTTCATCTGAGGGGCACGTGGGAAGGTTTTCCCTGAGGGCCCAAGAGGAGGAAAGGTCTGGTCAGTGGCACGCCAGACACTTCCAACACACTTACGAGGTCATGAGAAGAAGAGGATATTCACTTGTGTTATATACCAGGAGCGGGTGATCTCACCTTGCTGCTTTGAGAAGATCTTCTTTTGTCTTTGCAATTTCGGCCGTCGCTCGATGACAGGGTTGAAAAACGTGACCTGGAAGCAAGAATACAGATGAACACCATGCATGCTGGCCAACAAGCTGGAATAGTCTGGTATCATGGCTGACATGGCCATTGACTGCATCCCTTGAGCTTCCTGGAGTGCGTCTATAGTGATTGGTAAAATGAGAGTGTGTGTGTTACCTCAGCAAAAAGAGTTCCCTGGGGCTCCAGATAAAGGCACATGCCGTGGCGCTGGTTGTCAAGGAAGTCCTCCAACCGCAGGAACTTGACGGCGCAGAGAGAGCGCCAGTCTCGCCAGTACACAGAGATCTCCAGCTCTCGAGACTGCAGGTGAGATACGTCATCTTCAACATCGCCATATAAAAAGGGATGGGTTGGGATGGATTTAGAGAGTGTGTGTATACAAGTGCATGCGTGCGTGTTGTCCACACCCTGTCCAGCTCCAGTGTAAACTTCTGGTCCCAGGCCTGATTGCTTGCAGGCCTCCAACTTGTCTGACCCACCACTGTGTTGTCTAGTTTCAGCACAGCGCTGATCTCATCTGTAAGACAGGAGAGAACGGCACGAGGCAGAGACATACTGTGTAAATTGTTTCGACACATGAATCCACTGAGTCCAGTTCTGCTCCTTTCCCCCCCTGGTACACGTAGTGAGTGTAGGTGTTGTGATTGCAGCAGCGTGGGTCTGCTTACTGGACAGGTCTTCACTCTTGGACAGGTTCCTGGCGCTGGCCCCCCTGCTCCTGTTACCCCGGCTCATGAAGGACGAGCGGGTCTCGCTGGGGCTCCAGCCTGGCAGCGGCACGGAACCAGCTTTGGAACGACCCGGAACATTCTCCAGCAGGTCTTGACAGCCCATGAGCCTGACGTCCAACGTACCTGTAGACCATAAGGAGTTCTCTTCAAGGTTGTTTACGGGAACGGTGCCCGAAAGCAGGATGATGACAGCGTGTGCTGTTTGTCAGCATGGGACTTGTTAACAATCATTCCTCCTCAGGATATCCCCTGGTCCTCTACCTGTGAGTGCGGCGGGCTTGGCCACGGTGCTGTACTGGTTCTGGGTGGAGATGATACTGGAGCGGGGGCTGAGGGCCGGCGCCGCCATGAGGGACAGCTCCTCCACGATGCTGCTGCTGCGAGGGTGATTCTTGGGCAGCTCGCTCAGCCTCTGCTCCAGGGAGAACTTGAGCAGGTCCAGCTTCTGACTGGACTCGTTAAAGCGGGCCTGAGCCTATGGGGGGGGGGACACAACAGGGTGGTTGGGGCATCAACTGGAGGTTGTACACACACACACACACACGCATAAACGCACACACACACACACACACAACGTCGTAGGAGACTATAGTCTGAATGTCCTCTCCTTTGTGAGAGACTAAGACAGTGTCAGGCTCCAGTGAGGACAGTACCTCGGAGTGCGCTCTCTTCTCCGTCACCTTGCCGGAGCCCAGGAGCTTCATGACATTCTTGGCACCCTCTGCCACGGCCGACTCTATCCTGGCGTGATGACACAGCTCCTCCACCCGCAGGTCCAGAGGGCTGATAATGGGCTTGGCTGGAGACGGAGGTGACAGACAGAGGTTACACACAGAGGCGTTCCCAGTAAGACCAGACAGTCGGTGAGTAAATGTAGATGTGAGCTTACCCATGACATCGTTGTTATCGAAGCTCAACTCGTTGGCCTGGCTGGCCTTGAGAATCTGCATCCTGATGAACTCAATCTTTGTCTTGCTGTCTTGAAGCATCTGTTGAGCTGTTGCTAGTAACTTCCGATCCTGCAAAACAAACCAAAGAAATCACAAAAGTCAATGACTTGGTCTGTATCATTTCTGCCTTCATTATTTTATGTAGTAACAGTGTATAGTTATATAGAGACATAATAGGCAGGGGGGAGAGAGACAGAGACCGAGACAGAGACAGAGAGACAATGGCATGCAGAAAAAGGACCCATGCAGGATTCAAATCCAGGCTGCTGCGGTAAGGCCTCAGCCCATGTGAAATGCACACGTACCACAAGCACTAAACTGCAGTTGACACTGTACTGCTCATATGTACCTATATATATATATATATATATATATATGTACCTATGTAAAAAAACAATAACAAAAGGTCCACAGAATATGAGACTCTCAACACCACATCTGACTTTCCTGTTCATCAAGATCAGACTTCCACAAGCCCAACCTGGCCTTGTCAAATCATGCCCTTAATTGGAGCAAAACTATGAATGACCACATGGAAAACTTGATTCACCCCCAGATGAAAGTGGAATGTCATTGTGTTGCGTGCGTCGTGTTATCGCTGGCCCTTGGAGTAAACCAGACTCCACCCAGAATTCCTCCCGCCGTCCAACCTCGCTTTGGCGGTGTGGCGTGCAGGAAAGGCTTCCGTCTGACAGGCATTTCCTGGCTGACATCATCAGGCTGGGGCTATTTCCCACAGGATGGTGCCACTCTCTCTCCAGGCTCTCAGGACAACGCTGACTGATGTCGCTGGCGTTCCACACCGAGCCTGGCGGTGAACGGCGCCGTGCGCAACGCTGTCTGTTTCGGACGCCGTCGCCGTTATCACGATCACCTTGAATCCGCAGTTATAGCTGGCTACATGCAAACACATGGTGTTTATCACCATCAAGGTGACTGAAATTTCTCACCTTTGCTTGTGTCAATATCAGTCTATCCCCAGTAATTTCAGACCCACAGGCAAGATGATGTTAGCTACAGCGTGGCAACATCTCAGGTCTTCTGAATGACGCTGAAATCCATCCTTAAGTATACTGAACCTACGAATAAGCAACGACTGGAAACATCGCAGTCATGGTTTCTACCGTTACAATTCTTGGCAGCTTAATGCAGCCGTCATTAACTACTACCTCTGATAATAGACTTTGACATTCCAGCACTACTTGACATTCCTCACCTTGATTTCTTAGCCTGGTAATAGGCTCTGTCTGCTAATGGCCCGATATGATTGATTTTTGTGCTACTCAACCACTATACAGGGCAGGCCGATAAGGCTGTGGTAATGTGGCTGGTATTACACAACTCCACACTACACCGGCATTACTAGCTCTGTTCATCAAACTCTACAACTTGTTGTCTGGTGCAACAGGTTATCGCTCCTCCCTAGAGATGACACGGCTCAAAACGTGTTTAACAGAAAATAACACAAAGGAAACTCGGTGCCAAAACAAAAAAAACAAAACAAAACAAAGCGTGTTGGTGTCTTAACGCCCTCTCTTTTTTGTCAACACCAGGACCAGTGTGACAGAACTTGCTTGTTTGGACCTGTGCCTCTAACGCGGCCGTACAGGGACTGAGACGTGAGCGCACCTTGGAGGAGCCGTTGGAGTACATCTGGATCATGTTCTCCGCTCCCTGTTTGACCTTCAGCTCGATGTCGTTCTGCTTCTTCAGGGCGGCCAGGCGACTGCTGCTGGTGCACATCCTCGCCTCGCTGGCCGGCGTGTCAGGCGTCAGAGGGCATTCTAGAATAGGAATATAGGCAGATGTAGATATCATATTTTGAATCTGGTTTGATTCAAACCCTCGCCCAGACACACAACATTGTGTCCCATTGTGATTATTTGGGGGTATGGAAAGGGACAATATACAACCCAAAGCATTGATGCATTACAATAGAACACACGACATAGCAAACAACTTGACAAATGTAAAATACCATTTGGATATTTCTTCTATGGATCAAGGGCTTGTTTTCTAACTTGTCATCTAGAGGCATTGGCAAGGCTTTCAAGTGATATGAATACTTAGGGGAACCCCTGTGGCACTGCGAGAGAACAAGTTCATTCTTGCTACACTAACAAAAACAAAAAGAGATGTTACTGTACATGCAAATACGTGAGCTGCACGTTGCCACATTTGCGTCAACCACTTATTAAGACGTACATTTCAGGCGGTTGTTTTGCCATCCTTCCGAGGAGATTCAGGAACTCGGTTTCCCGCTTCTGCCCAAGGCTTTCTGGGTCTGGCAATAGACCTAGCATGCTCTACATCTCACCCAAACCAAAAACAAAAGTGCCCTCTATAATTTCAGTTGAGCTGCAATGCTGAAGGATGAGCTCACTGATTTTCGTGCCTGGGCTCGAACAGTAAACCCCTCCCCAGCTCCAACTGTAGGAGGATGGTGTGAACGCTTGCTCCTTCACATACAGGTGGGCAAAAAAAAAAGAGAAAGAGAAAAACCTGCCTAACTTCTCCTGCTTGCTTGTTATACCGTCAGCTGGGTGACTCAAGTCTCCAGATTTCCCTGAGCAACAGCTGGGTTAATGAGTACTGTGTGACGTTAGGCGGACGCCAAGGCCACCATAGGCCTACCTCAGCTAAACCCAGCAGGCAGCGCAATTTATCTCCGTGAGCAACTCAACACGAGCTCAACCGAAAAGCCTTTTAATGTCTTCCAGCGTGAGCTTAGGAGTGACACATCTCCCTCGTTTCAAACAGTGTTGCCTCTGGAGACGGTGGAAACACCAGAGGGTGGCCTTCATCCTGCCAAACCGGGTCTGATGATTCATCTAATCAGCCATTAACCTCGGAGAGCCTCCCCACTGTGGTTACTCTAAATAGGTAGGGGGAGAACACGTCACACATCCGATACCAACTGTTGTGGAGTCGGCTGCTAATGAGGAGAGCTGTGAAGCACCTGGGTCTCCTCAGATGGTTCAAAACCATGACCTTAACCAAGGTCAAGCTGTGTGTGCCTGATAGAGTAAACGTCTGTATAAAAGATCGAATGCGCGAGCGTTTAAAAGAGGGGTTCCCTTCATTGAGGAGTTTTCGCTCGGAGGTCAGGCCAAGTCCGGCAGTCGAGGGCCAAAGTGCTTCACTCAGCCTACGCTGGGCTACATGACAAGTGCTGAGCCACTGAATTGCAAGCAGGCTGATGTCACTTCTGGACAGCTGACAGGGGAACCCTCCCCCAGTTCACCACCTGATGTGAGGTCAGGCAAACCAAGGGGGAGAACACTGCAAACACTCTTACTAACTCTTAACAACAGATCTCAGCCCTGCCTAGCAGACTGTTGTTCTGCTGGTAACAGGATATTATGACTGGAACAGGGAGAGCAGATCTGACATCAGCTGTCGAGGGCAGAGAGTAACCAGAGCCTCCCCTGCTGTTCTAGAACTTGGCTGCCGAAGAACAGGCCTGGGGTCAGCCAGTCGCAGTACAGGGAGCTCTCCCTGTGACAAGCAGCGACATTCCACTGGCAATGCGTCACTGAACAAAAGCCATTTCTCTTCAGATAAAGGGTCAATGAGTCAGGCTAAATTTGTTCCCACTTAAAAAAACCTACCAAGACACCCCCGCCACTCTTCCCCTCTACTTCCTAGGTTACCAGAGTAAAGTCTAAGTAAACCGCTCCTCGCCCCCCCCCCCCCCCCCCCCCCCCATTTAAAAACCCTGACAAATCCTTTGGGATAACACTGCATTAAATGATGTATTCCCTTCCAGTAGCACTCAAACCCTGCGGCTGACAAAACGCACAACAGCAGGTTCGAGCAGCCCTGAGAGTAACAAATGACAACCTATTGTAACATTTGAAGGAATGTGAAATGCAACAATGTCCTCTCCTGGAGTATGAGCCACCCTGATAGAGTCTGTGCGGTCTCTATAGACCCCTTGTCTGTATTTGTCAAGCATTGTTTGGGACTTTTGTTGCTTGGACGTCATAAGACTGAAACGCCACCACGGTTGAACGGCTAAGCGATTCCCTGCTACGCCGTGTAAGTTCATGTTACCTTTGAGTTCATCTGGGTCCTTGACGACGATGTGAGCGTTGAGCTCCTGCAGTTCTTGGTGCAGCTCCTCGACCTTCTTGTTGGACTTCTTCAGCATGTTGTCCACGTAGGCCAGGCTCTTCTTGTCCGTGGTCACCTTCCGCAGGTTCTCCGCTCCTTCCTTGATCTTGAGCTCCTTGCGGATCTCGCGGCGGATCTGCTCCTTGATCTCGTCCAGCTTCTGCTGCACCATGGTGTCTGACAGGTCCAGGTTGTGGCCCAGGCCCAGGCGCTCCGACACCAGCTGGCCCCTGGCGTCGCCCTGGAGAGAACAACCACAAACACAGGAGTCAGACAACCAACGGAACTGAAGTTCCCAGGGATTTTTTTGGGTGGTTAAAAAACCCACTCTGTTTGCAATTACAATTTAGCGCCTCATACTCATTCTAAAATTGTTCAGCTTTCTTCACTGCAATCTTTCCAGGGAGGAACATTATTGCTGTTCCAAATTTCGTTTGTTATACTCTGCATTCGTGACAAGGAAGTAAACACATGGAGTTGTTTCCAAAAGCTAAATTGAGCATAGGGGTTAGTGTTTCAGTTCAGGTACATTATCCAAAACAATCGTGTCAGCTTAGTCAGGACCGTCTCTCAGACTGCTTTTTGATAGGGTTGGACGGAAGGTCATCATACAGAACCAGGGAAGTTTCTTTGACCACAACACGCACTGCTGACACACTCTGAAAGGGTTCAAAAAGCTATGATATATTAGTGTCACTTACTAAATCGACATTCCGAGCTCCTGTCACGTAACGATTTAAGACTTTTGAGTCCAAAACCAGCTTAAGCTAGTCAGTATCTTGGCTGACCAGCTTAAGATACCTGAAGTGAGCTGACTGCTCCATTCATAAAAAAGGTCCTAGCGAGCCGCTGGAACCAGACCGCATCATCATCCTACTATCTCTGAGCAGCCTGATACTGCGTCTCTGGAACCTCTTTGTTAGCAGCCCTATCTAACACATTGAAGATACCCAGCAGTGGAAGACTGTTTTCCTCTGTTTGTCTAAGCAAATTCATCCTTACCACCGTCTCGTCAAAGTCATCCATCTCCAACTCCGCAACTTCTGTTGCGCAAGGCAGTCCACGCATGTTCTACTGTCCCGTGTGCTCTCGGACAAGAAAACACCAGACACTCGCCCCCTGAAAACCTCTCTTTTTTTGTAAAATGGATCAGGCTGCCCTCTCCTTACTACAGCCACGGTTGGTCAACTCCGTGACTCAGGGTCTGTCACTCACTCACACACCCCTCCCCATCCTAACACACACACAAAGAAATGCACAAACAAAAGCCACACACGCACACAAACAAGCATTGAAAAGAGTGCAGAAGATGAAATGTCTAAGGAGGGGCAGCCAAATCCTTCTTAGCCTCTCGCTCAGTGAGGTCACAGCAGCCGCGAACGCGACCTAATCTCTCTCTGGGGAGAGAGTGGCGTCTCAAAATAAACTTGAGTTAAAAACAAAACGCCAGCCGACCAATGGCCTCCCCCGTGGAGCGGCGTGTGTGGTGAGAGACAGGAGGAGGGGCGTTTAAGAGCTTTGTAAGACATCATATACCGATGTTACAGGCTAGGCGCCACGCAAAGAACGGCAAGAGCTGATTGGACGGCGCAGAACATCCGAAAGTTGGATGCCGTGTGAGCTTTGCTAGACGGCACCAGAGTAGGCTACGCGGTTTAACCTCTGCTCTTATTTTACCCGCTTACTGTGTAGCTTCTCTGGTTAAAATACTGAGTGTGCGTTTGAGATTAGGGTGTACGGTCTGCCTCGCTAAATCTTTCAAAACTCCACCCTCTACTCCCCTTCATAAGTGCTTGCCAGAGGCATATATAGCACATGTATGTCCTAGTCCAGAGGGAGACAGGCTCCTTGTATGACTCATGGGTAAAATGGAGGTCACAACTCCTCCAAAAAAAAAAAAGGTAAAGAGAAGCTGCTTGCACACCGCTCAACCCAGAATGTTTGCATTGTTGCAGTGTTTGAACAGAGTACTGTGTGAAGATCATGTGCTGGTGTCCAAAAACAGGGGAACCTTTTGAAAAAGGCAGACAATGTCTAAGAACTACGAGTCTGCTAATTGAATAAATGGAAATAAATACAGATGGAAGAAGTGATATTAGAAATCCATTTCTCCTGTTAAAATATCCTTGAACTACTACATCCAAAACAACTTTAATACCAAGGAAACATTAGGTCACAAACCTTCACTGAAAGCAGGCTAAATAGTGTTTAAGCCCAAAAGCTTAAATTCCAACCAGAGGTCTATTCAATTCATTACACTGGAGAAGTGAAGGACAGTATCCAGACATGTTCCAAAAGTCCTGCCTACCTACATGTTCCTCAGTTGACAGAACTATTGTTGTTTTTTTATGTATGAGAGATGATAAATAGCTACATCCGAAATAGAATGACAGGCTCACGTTACACACGTTGTTGCACACACATTCCCACATGCCGTTTTCAAACTTTATATTGATCAAAACCCCAGAACGCAGACTCCAAAGTTGCTGACTTGTAAAACAAAGTGTGCCATGAGCATTCCTAAGTTAAGCAAGTCTCTCCTGTGTTTGAGTGTTTAAGGGAGCTTCATAGCTTCTGCAGTGGTCTGTCTTCCGCGGGGTCAGTAATGGACGGAGAATAAGACTAGCTGATCTACATAAGACACATTATGGCAGTCATGGTTTGTATGTCTCACAGTTTGTAATGTTACATTGTGGCAGAGACTTCACTATGTCCCAAACTTGACTAACATGTAATCAGCCTATATTATTGTTAAAACACCTGTGGAGTCGCAATTGGATATAAATAGCCTCGCCTATCTGGGGCATAATTCAAAACCATAATGACAATATAGGCAATACTAACAAAACTGCTAGTCTATGACTATAGTTACGTTGACAAACGTACACGGCCACATTTGCTCAAGTGCACTGTTATTACATAGAAATATAACACACGTTTAATGATGCTGTAGCTGTTGTTCAATAGAGTTCCACATATCTACGTTCATACTTCAACGTTCCCAATCCGGAGCCATTGCTAAACTCTATCCACACTCAACTTGTCTGCCAAATGATAAAGCAAGTGTAGTTACGTTCCACTGGTGTGCATACAGAAAGTAGTAACAAAATTGTTATTTTCATAATTGTTTCCCAGGCCTCAATCCATAATTCCCAGGCAATCCTCCGGGACAGAAAGAACAGAAAGCAAAACGTGCGTATTTTTCCATATAGCGGAAACACACAATGAATCAACGGTTGAATAAAGACGTTTACTCCCTAGAAATGTGAGTTTTATAACTACTTTGCGCACTTAACGCAATAGTTGTCAACTTTTCCTACCTGCACAGAATCGGCGGCCATCTTGGCTTTCGACTTTGAATCAAACTCTACGGAGAGAGAGGGGTGGTGTGGAGGAACTCCAAAAGCAGCCTTGTTTCAAGTTTCCCTCTCGTGAAACAAAAATCGGTTATTCGGTGACCATACCATCGGTCACCCTGGAAAAACGGGACTTTCCATGTTTTCTCTATACTTCTTGCATCCTCGTTCAAAGTTGCAGCAGTCCAAAGTATGTCCTATTCTTCATGAATCCAGCTGTAACATAAACCTATCACACGGATTTGGGAGAGAGAGAGAGGCGGTGGTTTGAGTGGAAATGCTTTAGCGTCCGCCCATAGGAGCTATGTACTCCCAGAGCCCATCTCCAGCGGACAGATTCTATTCGCAGTTTCACGTGATCATAAACTTCATACACGAGCACCACGCTCCTTTAAAAAAGAACACCCCCAAATTTAGCAGTTTGAAAATCCATTAATAGACCATAAACTTTAAACTATGGGCTACTTTAATGACAAAGAAATACAACGTGTTCATAAATTGATATGAGATATAAAATTACCGCAATGGGCTACAAATAATCCAAGTAATGCAGCGGATTATAGCACAATCATCCTCTTAAAATTCTGACAGAGACTTGAGGCTTTAGACAATGAGTCGTCTGTATTTAGAATGAAAACATATGTCATGCTGTTGTTCCCAGTTTTAGATGGTCAACTATCAAGTTTTTATGTTACTGTAGGCCATACAACTTCAGTTAAGGCTCTTACAAAGACCTGGTAGCTTGTGGAAGTACATTTGAGGGCCAAACTGGTGTCTGGTTGAGGCATAGCCCTACTGAACTTTCTCTGCGTCTGATAAACCTACTAGTAGGCCCTACCTGATATTTGCTGTACTTTACATTATGCAAAAAGAGACACGTGATTTTGAGTGATGGGTTGTATGACTGCATGTCAACATGCAAGCTGGCAGTTTGCATGGGAATATTTCTGTCTTGCACATGGCTTCCTTGCATTTGAGACACAATAGATTCCAAGCTTCCAGGAAGACACTGTGCTGTGGATGACATGTCACTCTTGTGTGACATGTCATGCATTGGCTCCAATGAAAAAGAAGAGTCACGTCATAACTTTCCCTTTGAGCAAACTTTCAATAGCAATAAACTAACAACACAAACAAACAACATGTGATGTGCACTAGATCTGTATTTATCATTATATGTCATTTAAAATTACTGGTCAGGCCACAACGAAGAGCAGTTGTAATCGTAAACTTGATGAACTATTATGAACATCAAATGAAGCCTTATGGGGATTACTAATGAAGTGAACATACACAAGGGAAGAGTTGCTTCTCCATCTGGGTCACAGGGCAATATCCAGGAAGCTGCAGTTAATGATCTCAGTTTAATCTGAGATTGGTTCAATTACTGATGACTCGCGTGAGATTATGTTGTCAGATTTTTAGGGACCATTGTACAACAGATGCTCCTTGCATCCAATCCCAATCAACACCAAATCAAATTCTCCAATCTCCATCTCAAAGCAACTTGGACATCTCAACCAAGCCATTGAATATTTCTTAATATGTTGCTACTTACTAGCCCAACAGTGAGACAGGTCAAGGACATACGGCTAGCTCATGAGCTCCCTCTTCAGCAAGCAGTGGGAACAGCAGTCTGTGAATGACTTGTTTTGGGTTGTTTTGCATATTCAAAGCACTTAATTAAGTATCCATAGAAACCCTTGGAGAACTTTTCATGAGGATTTTTATTATTAGTAGTCCTCCACTACTAATAGTAATGATGACAAAGACATCAGAGTTGAAACTTGGCAGGACAGGCCAATGGGGATAACCCCAATAGGTGGTGTGTATATGTATACGAAAAGAAAAAGCTTTGTATCTTTGTACGACACTGAACAAGGTCAATGGGGCCTATATAATCTTCCATGATGTATAATAATATCTTGACAAAACGCATATAAAAGATCCGTTTTTATTCAATTCTATGTGTTTTGGGAAACATAACCTAAAGCATGAAATAAACATAACAAGTTGATGTTGACATTCCAGCAGCTAAAACCTGCCAAAGCGAAAGAAAAGGTCTGTTTATTTAGGCAAGGAGCAAGGCACAATACGCTGGGAAACGAAGCCTTTGACAGCAGCCTCTTCAAACAGACCTTAACGCGAGACGTCAAGTACAGTGTCTATTGTGTAGGCCTAAACTTCTCTGTCTCCCAGGTCATGACAGACCTAAGGTCTCCTCTCAGTCCTTCAGCTCTTCACAATGGCCTCTCAGCCTGAAGGGTAGAGACCTGGAGAAAACCGTGGACTTTTTTTTGTTGGGGCAGCTATAATGCGACTACAATGGCACACCAAAGATTAGAAACCAATAAAAGGGAAAAACTGTGAAATATAAAGGAGATCCTAACTAGTTCAATTCTGGCTATGATTACATAAATATTATAGTATTATAGCAGCACAGTGATGCATGTGATTATCTACGTTTCTGAATTGACATAATGGTTAAAAAAAACAACAACTTGACAACAATAAAAGAGCAAAGCTGAAAGAAATATACAGCCCAGACAATTTCAAACTGATAAGGACATAAGTTCATCATAATATGGCCAGTTTGTAATGAAAGTAGCAATTATGTACAACAGTTTTATTTCGTAATAATCTTCCATATTTCACATGTAAACAGTTCCATATCACCTTGGTAAAATCCATGGTAACAATGTACAAGATTCATAAAACAGTAACATGAACACAGAATAAAAAACACAATAGTACCACAGACATGAATAGTAGTTAGCTAGGTGTTTGCCACCCAAAGAAGTTCATGTTCACAGGATTTAGATTTCATAAAAGTATTTTCAGTTCATACGAAAAGGCTATGATAGCACAGTAGTTGAAGGTTTTGAGTTCCTTTGTGTAGCAGGGCTGTTATTTCACCACTAAATTGAATCTCTACGGTAAAAGGTTTATGACAATATAGATCATGATAGTGGGGCAGGGTTGAAACACAAAAACAGACAACCAAATACTCCATCCCAAATATGTCCCCCTTTGGAAGGCAGATGCTCTTAATGTGATGTGATTTGGAGTCTTGTCAGGTGCCATGTAGAGGGAGCCAACTTGCCTATGGCCATGTGTCAGTCAAGCTCCAGTAACCTTTCACCTGGAAGTGGGGGAAAAAAAGGAGTCCAGTGGACCGGTGGGAACATGACCTCCTGGCAATTTCACATGTAGAAGACCTCTTGGTTCTGTTTGGTTACTGTGGAGATGGAGGAGTCAGTTTCAAAGACAACATTCAGAAACTGCTGACTCAACTTTGAGGACAGGCATTTCCATAGATTAGCCCGTGTGGATGTTAAGGTTTATTGGCAGAAAGGACTCTCCCCCCCCCCTCTGTCCCTGGTGAGTGAATGTGACTGGGTAGACCTTCTACTCGTGAGTCTCCCTCAGTTGGTTTTGGGGTATATCTTCTCGTAGAAGAAGTTCTGGGCGAGCAGATAGAGTTCTCCGTCTTTCTCTCGGACGGCGTGTGCTCGGACAAACTGGAACTGCTCCAGGGCAAATTCATAGAACTCGTTCTCCATCTTCCAGATGGCCGACTGCTGCAGTTTGGCGATGGACTCCTTGGTAGGGGGCTTCTTCTCACTGGTCTTCCTCAGATGAGACTTCTTACCTGAGGAAGGATTTAGATTCAGTACAAAATCAGAAACGCAGAAGAGGTTATAAATATACAGTATGTGCATTGGTTTTTCCAGGGTTCTCACAGCATTGACCAAAGGTTTACCATTACTTACAGTTATTCATTATTTGCTGAACATTGTTGTGGCCTGTACATCCAAACACTTCAAACTGTTCAGGTTTTCCATAACTGTGTGGAAACCCAGGTTTCATCAGGTTATGAGAGCCCATTGCAGTGTACCTGTTTTGTAGAGTTCTGTGGCGCCCCTAAAGAACCGTGGCAGCGCAGCCTCCAGCATCATGACGAAGTCCTCCAGCTCCTCGGTCACCCCCACCAGCAGGTACTCATTCACCAGGTTGTACTTGGCCTGCTCCAGGGCCCAGTGACTGCCCACATTCCTGCATTGGATCGATGGAGAGGGACAGGAGAATTGAGTGAAAGAGAAGAAGTGAAGACGGCAGAGAGAAGGGGGGATGACAGATTGTGAGGGGGAGTCGTAAGAAGAATTTGAAAGAGGAGACGCGAAAGTGGAGAGGGATGGTAATGGAGAGTGGAAGGAAAAGCACAGAGTTGAGAGGGAGGGTAATAGATTGGTATCATCAGAGTGACATAGCATCAAGACTAGCTAAAAGCTTATAGAAAGCTTAAGGGCTACTGCCAAAGCACCAACATCGCTCTCTCATCTGTAAGAATTGAGAAAGGAGACAGTTTTTCTAAACATTGACATTGTGGTAGCCAGGTGTAGAACGCAGAGACCATACCAGCATTCGGAGTAGTGACCACAGAAGAAGGGGATCTGTAACCAGAGCTTCTCTGGAGCGCAGTCTGAGCCTCCCGCAGAAACACACTCATCAAACGTCTGAAACACACACACATTCCCAGGATAATACATCAACCACTAGCACACAGGCTCACACATTATGTAACCTTTCAAGGGTAGCACCCTTCACTTGATCACATTACAAATACTTCGTAGAACATGGACGACCAATTTTAAACCAGGAATGAAATGTATATATTTAAGTGAGCGAGATCATGGTGGTTATATTTGGCTAGTTGGATGAGGGTGAGTCAGACCTTCTTGTCTCCTTGTTTCCTGCGCCTCAGCCCAGGCCTGTAGTCATCTCCGAAACGCAGGAAGTAGTAGTAGGAAACGAGGCGTTCGATTGGGTCTCGGATTACATTAATATAGATTGGTTTGTTCTTCACCCCAAATCTGGACCAATAGAGAAAGGTTGTGTTGAAGAGTAACAATGCAATTACCTGCGTCACCACAGACAATGACAATGCAAAATGGTGATTCTACATTTACATATTGATGATGACACAGTACAGCTGCGTGCGTCAAAATTGCCACAAGACAGGGTGGCAACCACATGCGGGTGTACCACATTGGCTGAGGTTCAAGCCCTGGCCATTTGCTACATGTCTACCCCTCTTTCTCAAACCTACCTTTCTTGTCTCACGTCGTCATTGTACACTAAAGCAGAAAATGTTGAATGGATATCTTTAAATCCACCAGATATGACAAGTGCTACGCGGTCATGCTTATATGTAACTCTCACTTAGTGAAGTCCAGGAAGGAGATGTGTCCATGGTAGATCGCCGGCTTCATCTCCCGCCACGACGTCACGTTCTTCACAAATCGCACCTGAGCAGACGGACAAAGACACCAAACATCCGATCATCGATCGTCGTCTTCGAAGTTTCCTTTCTGTTCCTGTCTTTAACAACATATTGGTTTCGCTACCATCTCCCTATCAGAGCGTTAGTATGTGTGGTCTCTAAACACCGGCAAAGCCATTTCCTGAGGGTCAAGAGTGGACAACCTGACAGTGGAAAGTGTGTCAGCTCGAACCATCCTGCCCTACTCACCTGGTCCTGCATGGACATGACGGGGTTGTTCTTAGTAGTGTTGATGTGCAGCACGTGGAAACGGTTCTTGGCACACAAGTCGTAGGCGATGTTGGTGAAGGAGGTGCTCGCCGTCTTGGGGACGCGGTTGTAGATGACCACCACGTCCTCGGCCCCCGTCGACGGGGCCTCCCGCTCCCTCAGGCCGTCTTGCGTGTGCCGCTGCTCAATCTCGCGCACCTCGTGTCGGGCGATGGCCCGCTCTGCAGACAGCACACAGACGGTTTAAAAAGGGTCAATTGACCTAAATAACTCATTGACAGTCAAACAGAGTAGGAGTTGCACATTTTAACATATCAATATCCCTACATATCATTGAAAACAATGGGGTTTTGAACTAAACACACTGTTATTGACCAACAACCCTTGGAGAAATGCATATAGCACAGGAAGGGACTTCTCAATGCGCTGTCCCCAGTGTGAATCAGTGTCAGACCGACCGGTGACACTGATAACAACAATGCCTCAGATCTCCGCAGGAACACAACACTTGAGCTTCTAATCCCCGTGGGACCAGGCCGAGACACAGGCGTGCAGGCAGCTGGCACCGAGGGGCAATTAAGATGTCATCTGTGATCACTCCCCCCCACTGCCTTCTCTCTCTTTCTCCACACACACACACCTCCCCCTCTCACACGCTCTCTTTTTCATCTCTCCGGCAGCTGTCACATGTCCGACAGATCAAAGCTGGAGTTCAACGGCGCGCCGCTGCACGCTAGCGACTGTGGCTAAGCGTCTGCTGCAGCGAGGGGGTGTGACAGGTGTGGGCGGGCGGTGACTGTCACCCGGAAAACAAAACAAACATGGCGTCAAACGTTCTTCAACCATGCATCCGCTGAGGGCTTCATCCATAACTCTGCAAGGCCTTGATCTCTGAGACACGCTAACTCTCTCCCTAACCCTTACCTCTAACCAGAAGAATTAAAAAAATCACAAAAATAAGAACAGGTCAGATTGACTCGTCTTTATTGAGGGGGCGATATATGCCAAGAACTAAGTGCAGTGGACTTGGCTGTGGTCCGCTGTGAAGAACAGGCTTTGGTCCAACCACTGTATCGGAGGGCGCCAAAGACACTTAAGCTTAATGGGCCCCTCGGAGGTCATTTAATTACTGGACAAAAGCTGTCTCTATGGCCCTGAATCACTTTCGCCACACACGGTGTCTCCTTTCAGTCCCCATTTCCGCTGGTTCCGCCCTCGCCTCTGCGCATTTAGGCCATTTTTACAACCTCACGAAAGGAAACACAGCCTTAAACACTGGAACTACTAAAAAGCCCATTAGTCCAGACTCACATTCCAAAGACGCGTGCAGAGCTGGAAATATTTACTGAAGCAATTTCGTGCTTGATTAGAGTTGCCCATTCTGAGTCATCCTTCACGTTTGCCCGCCAAGTCCGCAAATATGACAGGTTGTCATGTATTATAGCCATCTCGTAAGATCTTATGGGATAATAAAACACAGAGAGAAGATGATCCTCTCTCCAGGCACCTCATAAATCTATCATACTCTACAGCTCTCCATCCCTGAGCGGGTTAGCCCCCCGAGCCGAAGCCTGGGATGAGGGTAATAGAGATTGGCTATCACCAGACTGAGAGGTATATGCCATCTACGGTTCCGCTCGAATAGCGCTCGATTGCAAAATCAATGGAGGATGACAGGAAGGAGATCTAGGTTGCTGCTGTAAAAATGGAGTGCTGTTTTTGTATCCTCCTGTAACGCAGGTTTAGATGCGGGGGTGAGGGGAGGAGGAGGGGGGGGGCTGGCTGCGGGGCGCTTCACAAGGGGCAATTAGCACGACACGCGCTCAGCTACGTTGGTTAATTTGTGAACATCTGCTTTTGTGCAAAGAGATTATTATAACATGCACAGGTGTGTGCGAGACTCGCTTAGGCAACATCAGTCGGTGCATTGCTGGTGTATGAACAGTGTCAACACAAGGTATTATACAGAGTCAAACATTCCTGACCTGACTTCTGAGTGCTGGCCTCTGGATTCATCAATGACAGTCCAGAGGAGCTGAACGACACACACAGTGCAGTCACTGTCTATTTGCCCAGCTTGCAGCCCCCCCCCCCCCCCAACCCCCCCTCCCCCATTCTAAAGATGCTTTCCATTTCATCTCTTCCCCTTTCATCTCACTTCCACGCACGCACACAGAAACACACATCTGTGACATGTTTAGGAAGAAATGACAGCATGCTAAGTTATAATTCTATTTCCTTTAAGTGCTCTTTTTAGGACAGATTACTGTAGTGGGGGGGTGGTGAGGATTTTCCTGGGATTGAGTCACAAATGAATCATTGATGCTCCGTGAAAGCTCTCATTCACATCCAGCCAGGCAGCTGAGGTCTAGACAGCTGGAGGAGAGAGGACAGGGACTGGGGGCCTGGAGACTACTGAGGCTGGCTAGACAGACCAGGCAGAAAATCAGGAGAGACAGTCGGATGATGGCTCCACCGTCCGCCAGCATCGCAGACAAGGGCAGCGGAGGAAGATCCATGTACCAGAAGCCTCGCTGGCTACGCCGGCTTCTCCATTCGCAAACACAACCCCAACCTCGGCCTTTGAGGTGAAAGTCCATTCTTTCAAACCAGATATGTTTACGAGCTTGTTCAATAAGTTTAAACAAGCCCCTATTGTACATAAAGACGAAAACGGAACATTCTTCTATTGTTGATTTAATAGACAGGAAACAAGTCAGCTTTCATGGCCATTGGGCAAGGATCTGGTTCCTGCAATGTCAATTGAAGCAGCATAGCGCACAATAACAGTGAAAGTGAACACTGATTAGGTGTCCTGTTGAACGGACGACAGCCGATATCTTCGGAGGAGATGTTAACCTTGTGCAAACGAGACCAGTCAGGCCCGGTCCCAGGCAGCCCTGTCATTTCACTCAGCGATCCCCCTGCTCATCACGTCCCTCTGACAGGTGAGCGAGCATGAGGCGAGCGGTCTGCCTGCCACAGCAGAGACTGACAACTAGAGGAGATTATAGAGCAATTTACACAGATGGCAGCTTCTTAGCACTAATAACTCCATGCCTTGTTAAGAAGGGCCACTGAGCTGTCAGGGTGAGGAATCGATTTGACCAGATCTTGCCTTGACAGAACGAGCCAACATTTAGAAAGCCATCTGTTCTTCAAACGATTTTGTTCAAAAAGGGGAGGGGAAATAGAAACCCATGTTATTTCTTTACAATCTCTCCCGAGTAGGTAACGACAAACCTTTCTCCAAGTCCAACATGAAAATACAGTTTGACAGACGCACACATGTAGTGAAAACCCCCCCCCACAGCATAGCCGGCTATCTGAATAGAGAAACAATCATAGCTTGCATAACATTGTAGATCCAGTTACTAGAACAACCCTGATAGACTCTCTTCTTCTCATCCTGTAACAGCGTCAGATTATTAATGCATAGACAGGTGCCTGGGGAAAACTAGCCGAGCTGAGGGGCAACTATTCATAGAACAATTAAAAGAAGGTGGAAAGGTTAATAGGGCCCAGCGCATTACTGAAAAAGCCTAATAGAGATCTCTCACCTCTAACCGGAATGTGTCAGCAGGGCATTGAGTACGTTGATTAATACGTAGGCTAACACCATTGTAAACCACCTAGCCAAGGTTACTAAGGCTATGGTTGGTATCGTGTAAATTGCAGTGTAAACGTTGGGCCATCCTTAATGCTATCAGCATCCTCACGAGCAGTCGTCTGTGGATCTAACTGGCAGAGCTGGCGGAGCTGGTACAGCTCTTCTCATGAACAGAAATACCTTGCGGAGGCCAAGTGTCCTCTATGTGACACGTTACTTCACAGCTGAGAAGATGTGTTTGGGGAGCGGGTAGACAGGTGGTGCCAGCAGGGTACAGTGCTGAAGACGAAGCGAGCGGAACAGTGAAAGCACAAGCGTGTTGATGCTGGTACGCCAGACTGGAGGTAAAAGACAAGGTAAAGGCAGAGGCAGGACCACAGACAAGGAGACGGGGTGAGGGAGGAGAGAGGGAGAAAAGTGGAGCAGTTCAGAGAGACGCCTTTATCCCAGCCCTCCCTCTCCCACTCCCTCTCCCTCCCTCTCTCCCTCTCCCCCTCTCTGTCCCTCTCTCTCTCTCCCTCTCCCCCTCTCCCCTTCTCTCTTCCTCTCTCTCTCTCTCCCTCTTCCTCTCTCTCTCCCTCTCTCTATTCTCTCTGATGAAATTGGTTGTAAAGCGCTGCAGGCACATCCTCGCCCCTCTTTTTGGAGGGCTTACAACTGGAGCAGCTAGGGGTTTGAATATTCCTGCAATGAGACAAAAATGTTATGCGACCCCCCCCCCATTTCCCCTCCTTTGATATAAAACTCCGCTCTGAAGCAGAGAATGTCTCCCCCAAATTTTGACATCCCTGCTGTCGGCCACAAGAGATTAGTCTATAATCTACCAGCAGCAACCCACACCCTAGATAAAGCAGCTGTTTATGGTTATTGACTGGCAACAGACGCCCTCTGATGAAACTAATATCATTACGAGAGATTATGAAAGCTCCAGGTGTGGATTCTGAAAGAGAATGCTGATCAGCGTTGTGAAGCCATTGTAACCCGCTTCCAATCTGCCGTGAAGGAATCCCACTTGCTTTCACACATGCTTAACCACCTCCACCGCATCGTTTGTTACAACCCAGCGAGAGCGACGGGGGAGCTCACTCGCTAGGAGACGGGTCTCAATTACACCGAGGGTGCGAATCGCTTCATAACAATGCAACAAGCGTCGTCTGTCAGCATCCCTCTAACTCCAGGATGGACTTAAATATCCAAACCAGCCTTGCCCGATGTTTCAGACGACACATTCTTCGCTAAGTGCACGCTGCCAATCGGGTGTCGTCCGAGCGAGACCTGACACCATTAGCGCTCTCTCAGCCCGCACCAAATCCTTTCCTGACACCTGTGTTTTCACTTTGGGCTCTCCTCCATTAGGCTCTTTGGTTGGCCTGTTTTGGGAGCAGTGCTGAGTGACAGACGCTCTGGAGCAGTAGATGCTCTACCATGTAGCTGCAGAGGCCTGTGTAGAGGAGGCCAGCTGACAGACAGTGAATGACTCAAGCCTTTTTATAGCCCGCTGGGAGACTAGAAGCTCACTACTGTGTAAAAAAAAAAAGAGTTTAAACATGGATCTGAGTGCTCTGGATGATGGCAACAGAAACAGAAATGAAACCGAAGCGGAATGGAAGGGCTTTCATGGGAGTCTGGCCTACGTAGCAGTCATTCATCTGACTGTAGCCAGAGCCTTTTACAGCGTGGAAACACAAGTCGTCATGTATAAACGAGCTGGCCTGAGAAGTGGAGAAAAAAGACAGGTGCAGCGCTACACTTCAGCTACGCGGGTCAGAAGGTGACAGGTTTATAAACAACGTTTCTATTTGTGCCGCTCCGAGCCAAGCGTGACTCGCCTCTACGGTTACAGGGAGGCACGGTACGCCTCTACGACTCGCTAATGCACCGGGACCCTGAGCTACCTCGCGGTTCGCCTCCTTGTCTCTGCCGCGGTTGACCCAGCCTAAGGGCCTGTCGTGGGGAGAGAATGTTGTCAGATTATACAAGAGGCGCTTCAACCTCAGCAGGACACTCGGATCATCAAGGCCGTGGCATGATTGCAATGCAGCAAAGGTTTGATTAAACTCCAGGCGATTAGCTTTGCTTCCCTGCTGGACATTTTAAATTGGAAAAGAGATTTACTTTTCGGTGTAAAAGAGCCCCAAAGAGGGGTAGGGGGGGCGACAGGAAAAGGAGGCGGGTACGTGGGAAAGGCTACACGGGGAATTTGCGATAAACGCAAGAAAGACTAAGGAGAAAGATTGTACTTGCTGGGGTGCGACGGTCAGACCAATCGCAACCCCAGCAAGCATCTGGTCCATCAAGGCAGGGAGCTGTCCGTCACGCTATCCCCCTGTCAAACCGCACAACTATTTGGCTATGCAGCACATAATTCTGGCTTCCAGTTCACAGACGTCTGCTCCTTGGAGCCATCCATCAGAGGTTCTGCCAAGTCAACAGATTCTTAGGGCTGAGCGAAAAGGCGAAAGACAGTTCCTCATATCTGATTTCAACATCTTATCCTTCTGCCACCTAGCAGCATTTTGAAGACTCATGCTGTTCGGTAGTGTAACTAGTAGTGCATGGCACCGCCCCCCCCCACACCCCCACCCCTCCTGTTCGCTATCCCCCCTGTCAAACCGCACAACTATTTGGCTATGCAGCACATAATTCTGGCTTCCAGTTCACAGACGTCTGCTCCTTGGAGCCATCCATCAGAGGTTCTGCCCAAGTAACAGATTCTTTAGGGGCTGAGCGAAAAGGCGAAAGACAGTTCGTATCTGATTTCAACATCTTATCCTTCTGCCACCTAGCAGCATTTTGAAGACTCATGCTGTTCGGTAGTGTAACTAGTAGTGCATGGCACCGCCCCCCCCCACCCCCACCCCTCCTGCCCCCCCCCCAACATGCAGCTCTGAAAGTGTTACGCAACGGGAAGAAGCATTACGCCTACAGTGCAGAGATAAATAGATGTAACATCATCTCAGTGGGCCTTCGGTTTCTTCTGTTGTGAGGTCTGAACTGGTCCTTGAGATGAAAACACCCGTCTTCTGCCCACGCTCAGAGGGGATTTCCCTAACCCTAAAGTGTTGGGATGAATGCAACAACCCCTCTGTTTGCAGAGGCCTAGCGTGCCTGAAGTAGGAAAAACTGTTTTCTATTCCAGATATTGTGGACACACTATTAGCCATAAGGTTTGTCTAAACAGAGTTCCAGTATAGTTTATGTCCACTATCGCTCAGTAGGGAAAATAATGATAGAATCAAAGGAAGCTTGCATGTGTCTCAGGCCCAACAAGACACTTGCTGATCACATACCACCAGGTTAACCTTAAGGTTTGAAGCCGCATGTAGCTACAGTCTGTGTCAAATGAATCACAAGTGCTGGATGTCCCAGACAACCGTCAACTAGAGAATTATTATAACATGCTAGTCCCGTGCATTTTCTGTCCATGAACACATATGAATTCAATTAAATCAATGTCTGAGTTTTAGGAACTGGGGCCGCTCACAACGGACAGAGGACGCCTCAGCCAGCAGAATCAGAACTGACAGAGGACACCTCAGCCAGCAGAATCAGAACGGTTCGACTGCGGTTCTTACCGAGCTTTCCTCGGGACTCTTCCAGCTTCTGGATTTGATTCTCCAAGAAGACCATGGCTACGGCGAATGCCAATAGCGCCAGAAGCTGAAACTTGGGCGGCAGCATGATCCTTAGTAGCCCCATCAAACAATCCAATAAAAACGTGTTATTCCATGTCAGAAACACAACAATGAGAGGCAGTGTAACGTTGGCAATGAGCTACCAGGAGAGCGGGTGTCTGAGCATGGTGGCCCTGTATTTCCAATGATGTTATCCAGTGATCAAAACCTTAATCCGAGAATATAAGACTTGGGTAAACCGGGTTTAATTATAAAATTCTGCACTTTAACAACATTGAACAGCACAAGACGCGCCCCGTTTGTGGTTCTAGAGCCTCTACGACTAGTTATTTATTGAGGCTTGTGGTCCTCTGGCTGTGCCAGTCTTCTGGTCTTGTCCCGTTCAGCGTAGGCTACTCTGCAAAGCGATCGTCGGCGATGGGGGACTTTTCGTAGCACAAATGCTATTGGTTGCTCCAACAGTCCACTAAAATGATCAGGGTTTTCATTCGTCGACAGCTAACGCCTGTTGACGCGATTGGACATTTTACTTCAACTTCTCAAGATTTGGCGACAGGGAGCGCTGTTCACACACAGCTGTAATTCAACCTCACTGACGGTCGCAAAGAAAGGCAACCCTCTGCCAAGCCAAAAAGCACTTAGGAAAATAGAGAATTATTTCTTGTGTATCATTTTTTTTAATTTACTTCGTATAATTTGCGTGAATTAAAAATAATTCTATCATAATGTACAGACGCGTGAAAATTATATCAACAAATTAACAAACAAAAATCAGGCAAAATACAACATAGCCTCGTTGTACCAGATGGTCCTAAAATCACTTCCGCATCAAAGCGACTCCAAAATGTCCGGGGAGGCATATCTTCTGTGGCTCCTTTCCCTCATACAAACAGTAAGTTATTAAACATGGTTAGGCTTTCTTTCAAATCCAGACCACGTAAGGAATATAGGAGCTAATCAATCTTCCGACGTAGCACTGGATAGCTTTCGAACAGCGTTCCCTACATCTATAGACTAGCTACGTAGCCAGTTCAGCTGTTACCAGCGAGATGCCGCTTCACACATCCTTCGAATGACGTGGCTTGTCGAAATCGTCGTAGTTGATGTAGCTACAAATCTACAGCTTTATCTTGTCTAGTTTTTTTTTAGCTGGCAGCGAATATTTTAGTATAGTTAGTGCATAATTTAATATGTTTTGCAAGGTAATTGTCCTAGTTAACGGTACGGTGAGATTTCTGACTAAATCTTCAGAATGCGCGCCTCCTGTCGGTGATTTGATTTACTTAGTCAGCTAGATTGGTCTTCGCAGCCATAAACAGAACTCCCAGACATACATGATATACCATAAGATTCAAAGTCTAATTGGAACAATTGAGGAAAACCAAGCCTAATATTCGATGCGCATGCTTCTCACGTCTGTTCTCAGTTGTCCGCCTATGGAGCTGAACTGTCCTCAGAGGCGTGCAGGGAGATGGGGTTCTCCAGCAATCTCCTGTGTAGTTCCTGTGATCTGCTGGGCGAGTTCAGCCTGAGCCAGATCCAGCCTGTCTGTAGGCAATGCTGTCAACAGGAGGCCCAGATGGAATCCAGGAAGGTGAGAGCATCATCAGCTACTTGGTTTAAGAAATAGCTTCCATGCCACAAGAGTGTTCCAAATGTTTATCACGGCCGTGACTGCATCTCTTAAAAGTTGTCGATAGTTTTTGTTTTGTTTTGCTGTTATTGCCAACTGTTGGCTGTGGCCACCCAGCGCCATACATGTTCTTTAAAGTTATCAGCAACTCCACAGGTTTCCCTGCAGTGCCAGACTTAGGAGATAAAGGCCGTGGAGCGCCCAAACAAATGATCCCCCTCCCCTGAGTGCAGTGGTATCCTAGCAACAAGGAGAGAGAGACTGAGTCCGCAGGGAGCGTGTGTGCTGCACACCTCATTTCACTTCTTGATTATAACTCAGCCTTGATTTTCATTTTGACTCGTGTTAAAACGCCCTCCTGAAAATGGCCCCAAACGCATCAAGCTTCACCCCCTTCTCCAGTGAACCTTTATCGAAAGCTCACCCTCTGCCAACGCAGTACAGGATGCTCTGAGAAGCCTCCGTCTGTCTTTAACCCTCGTGCTCTTCAGGAGTCAGAATCACCCAAACCTACGTGAAATGCACTTACGCACACTCAAAATGAGACCTTTTGGATTGAATGTGCCTGATTGAACTCAGACAAAACCAAATCTTTCTGATTCATGTGCAGCCTGGCTGCACATTTCAGTGCCCAAAAGGGTTCAGGGTACAAAATTTGAGTTGCAGAATACGAAGAGCACAAGGGTTGAAGTAAAAAAAAACCAAGCTCAAAATTCAGTTGCGTCATTAAACAGAAATGCGACCTTTCCATAGTCTTGAGTCTCGCTTGCTGAGTGTGGAACACATTGTATTTCTCTTAAGTATGCCTCTCAGGAAATGGTTTAGCATTGTGGTTGGCCCTCTCTTAGCCATTTGCTTTTCTGCAACAGCTAACATTACTGTCACTCATGTCCCATTAGAGTAGCATGCCAGCATTGACCTAGAGGCTTTCAATCCATTAGAATAAGAGTTTGCGTCACATTCTCCAGACGTTCTGAAGCTGATTTGGCTGCAAGCTCAGACACTTGTAACCACAGGGTTGCGGAACCTAACTATTACAGTACGGTTAGTATCCATGACTCAGCATCAGTTAACCTGAGTTAAAGTATGAGCACTGAATTAGTGAAATGGTGGTTTACGTTTGACACCTAGATTGTTCTTTCTTTTTGCCTTGCTAGTGGCTTCAAGACAGCTTGACTGGTTCGTTAAATTCATTTGCCCTGCTGCATTCTAGTCCACGTTGATATACCGTCGTGATGCTAACATTCCCTCTAAGTTATTGTATATTGGCGTAGAGGTTTGATTACAAGTAAGCCACAAAGCAGCCGTTCGTCAGCCTCGTCCCTGTTCTCAGTTTAATGACCCTGAGAAATAGCCTGGACACGTTTATGAATCACACTGTCTGAATCGCATTATCGTACAGCACAGCCACCAGGTCCTTTCTCTGCATGTGGGCATTAGGGTGAAGGCCCTGCAAATGTATTATCTTGAGAGGAAGAGTGGAGGCCAGGTCCTGTTTCTCTGGAAGAGACAGAGTTCATCGTCTGCAAGAGGCTGTGACCAGAGAACCTTGTAGGCACTTGGGAATTGAGTGAGGAGAACATCATTACTGTGTTACAGTGGCCCACTGTATTGATGGTGCAGATGCATGCATCAATAAGCTGCTACAACCATCTGACCAGCAGTAGGTCAATGGAGACATGCTGACCATGAATCTCAATAAGCCATTGGCCGAGTAAGGAGCTGATGATGGAGTTGGCTGGAAGACATTTGGGTTGACTAATTCGATTTGGGGGTGTAAGCAATCTCCCAGGGCCTAATTACAGTACACGATCAATACGGAGAGACGTCTTGAGTCAGCCTCACGTTCTGCTCGTCTCCCTACAGCTCTATCCAGGGGCCATCCTAGAGGTCTGCGGATGAAAATTGGGGAGGTTCCCCCAAGTCCAAGGTGAGTGTAACTCAGGAGGGACCAGCCTGTCTGAACAGCCTTCCCGGTGTCTGGTTGTGTAAGGAGGTTGCGTCGTGCGGACCCCCCTACCCAGGCCCTCTGACGTACGGAGCTGTTTGTTTGCTTGGGACAACTGTGTATGTTATGGCTCACAACTGTTTTGCTGCCATGTTCACTTCAACATCCTTCTGAATAATGGTTTACACCTGGTTAGCTTTTACACAGTAAAACATAACCAAGAGAAGCATCTAACACTATTCATTGCACCTGCTACAATGGGGGCTTTTCTCTCTCCGTAGCTTTTGTCAGGAGTGACAAGCCGAAGATGTTCAAGGGTCTTCAAGTGAAGGTGAGTAATGATTTTTTTGATTTCGTGCCATGCTCCTTTCAATGCGCTTTTTTTAGGGTTTTTGTTGGAGATATTGTTCATTTTTTATGTCTGCTTTGTTGGTTAGTGACAGTTAAAGATGGGCAGGAAAGGAAGGGGAGAGAGGAACAGGAAAAGGAGAGGAGAGGGGAGGACGTGGAATATGTCCCCATGAACCAATGTTACGGTTCATTTTCTTCAACATGCTTTTAGCTTCACGCTCGTGTATTATGAGGATGTATTAGCTCTCAGGGGTGGGAGAGTGGAGGACTTAGCAATTGAGTTGCCTTCATACGTTGGTGCTACTTTGGTGCTACTTCATAAGTTGGTGCTACTTTGTTTAAAACACAATGTTGAGGTATTGCAGATGCGCGTGTGTGAGATTTTAGACTATTCTTAGTCAGGGACTTATAGTTCCCGTCTGTGCTTGGTTCCAGTACGTGCGAGGCTCCGACCCTGTGCTCAAGCTGCTGGACGATAACGGGAACATGGCTGAGGAACTCAGCATCCTCAAGTGGAACACCGACAGTGTGGAGGAGTTCTTGAGCGAGAAGTTGGAGCGGATATAATGGTTCTATCTGCTTTTGTGATAGAGGGAGTGTTTTCTTTGTTTTTTACACATTTGTTTGTTCGTTGACTAGTGCACACCATTTCTGACAGACTACTCAATTAACTGCACTGTTTAAAGAACTGTTTTTATACCTGGCAACAATTAAATGAATCTTCACAAGTGTCTACAAGTGTAGAATTGCCTTTAACTGATTCGATTTCAAGAAAACGTGCGAAACAAGAGATTGAAATTGGTGGTAGACCTTTTTTTTTTTTGTACTTTGTTTTATTTTCCCCCTCCTATTCATCTGTGTGGTGTTTTTTGATCATAAAACGTTGTCAGCCATGGGAGTGTTGGACTGAGTGGGTCCTGGTGGCTAGCCACTGGCAGATATGTTAGAGAAACACATTTTTGTGAAGGCCTTACAGTAAACCAAACCTGGAATGTGAGGTCTGATGTGTCTATGTGCTACTCTGGATATGTTGCTATGGTGAGGAGCTGGGTTCCACTGATTGTGTGTAAGTGAAAAGAGGGGGGGGGGGCTTAAAATAAATTTACTATCATGAAAAAATGTCTCTTTTCTTTCCACCAGGGCTATTTAATCAAGGGTAAATGCATGTCTCTTGTCTGAATTTTGAACTTCTGTAGCGCAGAGTTTGTGCAGTCAATTCAAGTCATTTGTCAGCTAAAGTTAAAGCACTCTTGCCATCTAGTGGTATACAATTGTATTACAGTTTTATTTTCTTTGACTGGAACATTTCCATCTCAGGGCAAAAACTTAAGCATTAAAGAATATATTTAGTTAACTCAATGATACAAATGTGCTATTATAATGGCATAAAAGCTTACATGTGCCTACAATGTTTACACCGGCAGTAAAAAAAAAAATCCAATAAAACAATACAAATTTAAATACACTCTTTGTCCTTCGTACCAGAGGACAAAAGACTAGCAAGCATGTACTGTCTGAAAATGAAGCAGGAGTTTTCTAAACAATGGAAAATTATACGTATTTCTGATTGTCTCTCTTCCCACTCTCTGAATGAGAGTCGTCGTACACAGGCTTGTTATGGACCTGGCTCTTGTAGGCCACACCTGGGTAGCTGAACACAGGGCATGGTGTTAATACATCACAAACTAGAATCTGGGCAAAAAAGTTATTCATAAAAACATGTCATTACTGTATATCGATGACTGAGAGTGATGTACTAACCTGGACTTGTCAGGCAGCAGTCCTTTGAAGGCCACACACTTCAGGATTCCGCCCACAACCAGCACAGCCCCGCCTATCCAGGCTACGAAGAGGGCGGGGCCAAATGTGTACCTGGCATGACACAAAGCATATTCAGATTAACATAGAAGTGACTCACTCCATCCACCCTTTTCACTCAGATGTCCACTACTTGTACGCGTATGCCAGTGAAATGCTTTGAAACGGACGTGGGAGAGGGCACAGCCAGGTGAAAGGGTGGAGAGAATGAAAAGTCATCTGTACCAAATGTAGCTGTGTAAACAGAAAGGAAATGTTTTCCTTACGTGGGCATCCCTCCTCCCATTCCTCCCATTCCTCCCATCCCATTCCCCATCCCCATCCCCATTCCCATCCCCCCTCCATAGTTTTGGTTGGTGGTCATCACGAAACTAGCCACAATCTGATTGGCGTAGATGGAGGCTCCTGCAAGGGCGCAAATACCTGAGAGATGGACGACAGAGAAGCGAGTGAGTGAGCGATGGAAGATTTTGATGACAGTTTTATATACCCATGTCTATCACGAAAAACCATGTTGCAAAGGGCAACAATAACCAAGGTTTCATTTAGGATCAACTTTCACTGTTTAATTTCCTTATTTAAATACCGTGCGTACTTCCTGTATTCTTACCGGCTATGAGGAACATTATCCCAGCAGTAAGAGTCATCTTAGCTTTGGACGAGTCCTCCATGCTGCCCATTTTAAGGCACTTCAGGGAAAACAGGGATATCAGGGTCCCAATGACGCCCAGAACCACACCCATGATCATCAGTGCTCTCACAGCTTGAAAGGTACCTAGGAGACAACCAAAACCACAGCAGACTTATATGTGTGGACAATTCTGAACAACATTATGAACAAGTGGAATAAATAATGTATACATGATATATTTGCCTATCCAACACATATATTTTTATACAGTAGAAAAAAGAATTGGAATGACTGAGGTGTTTGATCCAATGGTTGCTAATTCGTTTGACACTGATAACAGTGTTGACTGAGCATGGGCCTGGCAGAGTTACCATTATTCACAGGTGCTAAAGTAAATACCCACAGGTACAAGCAAGGTACATGGGCAGAAGTTCATTTGGGGAGAGCACAGAAATATAAAAGAAAACCGGAACAACGCAAAACAATGCCCAATTTCACCATTGAGCCTATTAGCTTTTAGGGTTTATGCAAGAGATCAGCATACAGTTTATGTTCAATTTTTAAAAATTGCAAATAAAATGTACATTTTCTTTCAACTCTATTTATGACAAAAAGCAATTCTCTCACTCACACATTCGACACTTGCAAATCTATAGGTGCCCTGGACACTTCGACGTGAGACAGAACACACTCATCAAGCATAACCTTTAACGAAGGGAGCGCCCTGATCAGACCGGACCTTCGGTACAAATCAGCCTCGGTTGTCCTTAACTTTGGGACAAACAACGTTCATGTAAGCCTCTCTCATGTGTTTCAAAAAAGGCCTTGTGAACAGGATGGAGTTCACCCAGCCTGTCTCCTTACCTGAGAATCCAAGGAGGCCGTAGAGGGGCCTGCATTCAGTGAACCCTGAGGTGCTCGTCTCACAGTCCTGCCACAGACCCTTGTAGGTGTACACTGAGGTCACCACGTCGCCCTGGCGATCCTTGGCGCTCCAGTTGTTCATGCCTGTGGCGACGATGACGGCCGCCACTCCCAGCAGCCCCAGGATGAAGCCGCCGGTCTGGAGAGCGGTAGGAGCCATGGTCTCTGCCGAGTGTTCCTGAGTGTTCCTGAGGGAGCGTGTGTGTGCTCGGGTTAGGAGGAGACGGTGTGACTGAGGTGGGCAGCGCCCAGGGTGGTGGCGAGACTGACGCAGAGAAAAGGGAGGGGCTTCGGAGTTTCGCCCGCGGGGACATGGCATGAGTTGACCATGTCCACGTTATGACTCACATGCACGCTCCTGATGGGGTTCCGCTCAGAGATGTTTGTCACAGTGGAGATAGGAGCACCTGATACCTTTCAGGAGAACCAACGGTGGACAGGGAAAGCAAATAAGAGCTTAAGACAGACTCAGTCCACACGATGATCTGTGCTCATCTAAGTTGAATTGCTTATTAAATTATAGGGTATGAATAGGGTATGAGCAACACCAATAAGCTTCGAACAATCATATGTGAATTCATTTGGCTTGATATACTTTAGTTTAGCTATTTACTTAATTCACAGATTTTAACCAAGCCCTCAATCAAAAAGTAAACAGAGACTCATTGGAATCTTATGATTCAGCCTTATCAGTTAACAGAGGTGGAGTGGGCAGGGGAATGTATGGTTTCTGTTCCTTTCTCTGATACAGGCCTTTCTCTCCCCCCCACACACAAACACATGCATAAAACACAAAGAAATAAGCTACAAACTGAACACTAAGAAATACTCGATCTGTGCTTATTCAAAAACACATTTCTAATGTCAGGCTAATGAATGGTGGGCAGCACAAATGCATCTTGCGTGTTGATAAATACCATTAGACAAACAACTAAAATGTATTTAAAATGTCTTGACAGCCTCAAAAGAAATTCAGAATCAGTATAAAGTGCCACACGTTCCATTCACATTGTTCAGGTCATTCAGACACAACAAATACGCAACACTTAACATGGAACACAGAATAGACGTACACCGTGAATGACTATTTTCGTACACTAACGCGTGACATTAGAGCGGCATCCATTACATGTTTTATTGTAAGTCCAAGTCATATCACAGTACAATATATAGGAAGAAAAAATACGTTATTCGTTTATTTAAACAATGAGCATCAAGTGATCTTTAGCTTAATATCCAGGAGTTTTGGAAAAAAAATTGTTAATCAAATTATAAAAATTTGCTATTTTGTTAAAATCCTTTTTTGCATCAATTGAGGAAATAGTATACATCTTCAAACCGATAACTGTAATCAAATTTCAAGTTGAACACCTATATAATGTATTTTTTCCTTGAATTTGTGTTCAAATCATTCTTTTCAAACGTTTTCTCTAACAATGCATTAAATGCCAGCAAACCAGCCCTCAAAAATTAAAGACAATTAAAAGATCCGTACAGGTCTACGTACAGTAGTAAAGAAATATTGGTAAGTTCTTGAGCAAAAAAGTTTTCCTTTTTTCTCATTCATGAAATTAACTTCTGTACTTAGTTACAGTCACAGTTAATGAGTTGAGGAGAATGAGTCTATCCCAGTTTTGGACATACCTGGAAAAAGGATATAAGCTACCTGAGGCTGTAAACTCGTCGTTGACCACGCGCTACAGTTACAGGGCACCACGTACCCCGGATTTGTAGGTGAAGGATGAGTGTGAGTATGCTGGCTTGGGCAACCTAAACCTCCAAAAGGTCCAGTCTGATATCCGAAAGAGTGAGCGTAGGGCAAGGCGTTAGCAGCCAAGGAATGAGGTACATCAGACATCCTCTGGACAGCGCCAGTGCTGAACTGGCCAGGGTCAAGGAGAGAGTATGGTGATGATGTCGAAGGAATGAAAGATCTGGCTTTCTCTGCAGAGGCTAGGAGGGAGTCCGTGGAGAAACCTTTCAAGTGTTCTGCATCCCCAAAGAACTGCAACGGGAAAACGAAGCGGTCCTTTTTCACCGAACTCTTAGGTTTGCGCCGGGGTCTGTACTTGTAGTCCGGGTACTCTTTCATGTGTTGCGCGCGCAATCTCTTGGCCTCGTCGATGTAAGGTCGCTTTTCTGACTCAGAAAGTAACTTCCATTCCGCACCAAGTCTTTTGCTGATTTCTGAATTGTGCATTTTAGGATTTTCCAGTGCCATCTTTCGCCGTTGGCCACGGGACCATACCATAAAAGCGTTCATAGGTCTCTTGATATGATCTAAAGGTTTTGCCATTACTAATGGGCAAGGTGACATATGTCACAAAACACACACCAAAAACTCCCAATATTATTTATTCACCTCTCCACCAGTTCATGATCCTGATGCGTGATGGGGCTGAAGTAACAAGTCAAAAACAAAAATTTGAATCAAAAAGTAAACATTCCCGTTTGAACTTCATGAAGTGCCCACGCTATTAACGAACACTCCGAGTACGAGTTTCACCTGAAAAGGCTGCAGGAAGGCGCATGGAGGAGAGCCAAATGCGAGTGAGTTCAAAGGTATTGATGGTGCTGAGCAGGACATCATCACAGAACTGTCACATCCTGCTAGGCCAATAGGAGAGCGAAGAGAGCAGTAATCCTTTTAAAAGTAGCTGTGCAACGGGGGAAGTTTTGTGAGGGAAACTTGTTTTGCTTTTTTCACAGCAACCGCCTCATCCCTTTGCCGTATTTTTTTTCTCCTAAAATTACATATGTTGTATCCCCAACTAAATAGTATTTGGGCAGTACATGTAGCTTTTCTCCTCCTAACACACACAACATCTGATGTTGCTTTGAACATTAGAACATAACCCAATTTCGGAGACAAAAAATGTTTGTTTGTGACAAATATTCTGTACACATTCTGTCCCACATTTCTAAACTTTGTATGGAAGTGTATGGATAGATTCCCCAAAAGCACATTTTCAATATGAACTGACTCATCCCAAGCCATCATAACCAATAAAATCAAAGTCATCAACATAATTCATAATTCCTGAACCATCAGATTTAGTTCTATGTCTTGGTAATTATTATTTCTATCTGATCAAATACCTACATCCCATAACATTGATAAAATGCTTGAATGTCATTGCCACGGTGACACTGCAAAACTGAAAAATGTCAAATCCTACTCTACGGTATGTAACTCGAGAATATCTGACAGGTATGAGCTAAAACTGTATGCAGTACAGCCTTTGTATATATCTGGCTTCCACCCCACATGGTCTATCAGGACCTACAGTAAATGGAAAATTACAATCGAAGCAGGACAATGTCTGTGAGGGGATGGACCCAGTGAATCACAATAACTGCACAGTGTGTAGTGTGAATATGGGGCCATTGTTTGGTTCAACTCTGTACATCAGTGGCACTGCGGGCCACTTCAAAGGTAGAAAAAGGAACCAAAAAGACCAGGTGGTGCCCACCATGACAGACAGACATGATAAAGATATTCGATGCATCTTTGGAGTCCAGGCTGTGCCCCTCTAGGTACAGGCTGCAGCGATAAACTGGCTGGCGGCAGGGGTCAGTGAATCCACAGTGCCCCGTTGCCATGTTATCCACCATGGGTTTAACTCTGGAGACTGGAGGCACTGAGCATGCAGCGAGACTGATTACCTCAACAAAATAACATCTCGCCACTGGTTTATTTCAAAGGAGTTGGCATGAGATATTCTGTCAGGAAATTGCATCTCATGGACGAGAAATTGAAACGTGATTAATTTAATCCAATCATCTGATCACTGCGATATTGATAATATCCCAAATACTTTCTTGTCAGCGGGGTTAGCTGATTCATATTCATGTGGCAATGTTTTCTGTGCCAGGGTAATGTTAGAGGCATTGTTTTCAGTACAGTCTGTTTGTGTAAGTATTATTTGGTGCCACGACGGACACTGAGGACAGCGTTTCAGCTCAGAAGACGAGAAAAACCCAGGGTAATAAGAAAAACTGCCAACAGCACAAAATGGCCCACATAATCCGGTTATCCTCCGAGCTCTAAAAGATACTGGTCCTTGGGAGTCTATCTTTTCCTCTTATGTCAAAACTGTCCTCCATGCACTCAGGTGGATTAAGGAGTCACGGTGGAGAAAGAAATTGACAGGTACAAAAGACCTGGGGGTGAAAAGGAAATGAAAGAGGAGCGTAGAGACGAGGACGGTTGTAGCGTCTGCTCCCGCTTCCTGTTCCATAAAAGCAACTCCAGTGAGTTTCGAAAAAGTCCCCCGGTTTTCATGTAGCTACAGTCATTTGGACTTCTTACCATTTTTGGGGTTTCCTTCTGTATTCTACACTTGTGGTTTTAAACCGATAAGGAAAAAGGAAGAATGTGGCTATGTAGGGTGGCAAAGGGTGAAGCAAATGAAATACCTGCGTTTCACAAGCATGTAGGGCCTGTGCCTGCATCAGTCAGACTAGCTCTCAGCAAGCATTCTCCTCTCGCTATCTCGGTGCAGAACAGCTGGATTCGCCAGCGAACAGCACAGGGTAGTAATGGATTATTGACACACACGCACAAAACCTTGGCCCACACAGGAGACAGATAAGACCATAGGACGGATAGAGGATGAAGAGGGGAGGGGTGCGAGCCAAGCAATGCGGTGATTCACATTGTCAGATGTGCCTAATCTACTTCTTTGGGGGAAGGGGGGGGGGTTAAAACGTTGGATTTGGTTACTATTATTATTCGACCAATTTCTTTATTGTTGGCTTTATGTCGCACCTGTGAAATGTTGCTCCAATCCTACAATGTCATTTTAGGGAAACGTTGCTGGATGGGTCACGTCAGAATTTATTCACCCATATCTAAAATGGAAGTTCGTGGAAAGTTCTACAAAAACCTCACTTTTAAATTTGTCACTTCAGCTAGCCATAAATACACAAACACCCCGGCAGTAAAATATTTCAAGGTGTCTTAAAAAAAAAAAACGTTTCAAGTGCAACAAGAGTTTCTGACTCCTCTGAGCTGTATATTAGGAAACATTTCAGGGGAAAAATCCTTTCCCTGGTGTGGAGGGGGAGTGGGGGGGGGGGGGGGGGGGGGGATTTCACAAAATCTTTGTGCTTATTCTCATGAGACTTAGGAAAAGTAAAGCGGTTTTAATAGCTTTCCCTCTGACACATTGATGGTGAAATATGCTTTCGCTCTGTGGCAGACAGCTCCAATCCCAAAGGGGGGTTGAGAGCGATCTACCCCTGCTTGCAAGCACTTGTGGCCTAACTAAATTAATACACTTCCACCATCTGAGGATAAACCTGAGGCCAACATTACTGTGAGGGCCTATCAGCAAGCTTGTAATAGCACAGTCAGCAGTCAATGAGATACATTTGCAACCAGGCATTTGTCAGCGACTCAGCGTCATGCAGGCTAGAGATTTAAAATGTCCTGCAGTAAATTAAGTGCAGCTTGGAAGTAGAGGTGCAGGCTAAGCAGGGTGATGCTTATTTTAAATGGCAGACAGGTTTAGGAGGAGGCTGAGAGGACGCCTAAGCTAGAGTAGCTTCTGAATCAGAGTTCAGTTGATTATGCTCCCCCAGCGAATCTCACGGTCTACGTTGACACGAGGCAATCGGAGCAAATGACCCATGCTCCAACTCTGGAACAAAACCAAAGATCTTCCGTCAAAAACATTAAACAAGGTCGACAATGAAGTCTTCGACGGAATTAGAAGGCAGCTCTAACAACTCTCTAACAACTCTGAAAGTACCAAAATTCACTATTCGAATATGTGGAATGTGTCATCCTTAATTACATTCTCGTTGCACGAATGACTAAACTGCACACACGGGCCGTTCCTGAGGAGGATCCAAAGAAGAAGATCTAACGAGTTGAATTAATCCTCTTTTGTTGGCTTAATTACCTGCAGGAGTCGACAAGTGTCTGTATCTGCACCGAGACCACCAAACGAGACTCATACTTGACTCATACTTGATCGCTTGTGGGATCATCTGTTAGGATTCCCGTAGAGGAACATTATGAATACCTTCCAGCATTAGACGCTTCGTTGATTACATGCAAGCCTGTAACTGTATGCAAATTGGTGCATGATGTCATTGGTAGCAAGAAGAGCTCAGCATTAGGCGTGTTTTAGTCAGATTAAGTGCCGCTTGACGTTGTTGGATGACTTTTTTTCAAAGCACAAGTAGAGAAATAGAGTTGTATGAAAATCGTGAGAAAGCGTAAAGTGAAAACTCAAGTGTAAAGTTAAACTAAAAGGAGAACGTTGTGTGTCAACACTCTTGATTGATGATAGAATGAAGGAAAGATCTTTTTATAAGTTTGGTGGAGATCGGGCAGATATTCGATCATTTCAATCTGGGTGGCGGCAGGAGATAGTTGTAAGGTAGCTTGTACTCTGGCGTTCCCATTAATGACTATAACATTGTTCTTTAAATAATGCCAATATGAATAAAATTGATATTATATAATAAAAAAATATATTACATACAATTGGGGACACACATAGATAGTATGGGAAAATATGGGGTGGTACATTTTTTGCTCCTAATCTAATAATTGTATCTGCTTCTTCCTTATCTCTCCGTCTCACTTTTTCTTGGGCGAGAGAACAGGAAAAAGAGAACAGAAACGATCAGCTATTGCCCCCCCCCTCCCCCCTCCAGATTCGAGAGTCTTACACTTTACTGCCCAGGTGAAATACTTGGAATTATCTGCTTTTTCTTTAGTTTTCAGAGTAGAACAGACATGTGTACTAGGAGAGACACTTCCAAATCCAGACAATATCCATTTGCTTCATAATACTGGCCAAGTGACAGTGTGGAGGCACTAAGAGGCTTATGATATAATGAAAACAGTATTCCCCCAGGGCTATGATATGCTCACTGTGACAGTAAAGAGCGATTTGTGGAGGGTGGGGACAGGGGAATCTTGGAAGGTGTGTGTGGGGTGAGAGAGAGAGAGTTTTCTGTCAAATTATACATACTGAACTCCTTGAAGAAACTTAAATGAAAATGGCTCACTTTTAGTATTTATAAAATAGTGTAATGTATTTGATAAAAATGTATATAATACAGCGGTAGTACTGAGTACTTCCACAAGAGATCAGTATATGTAACACCATTAGAAGATAAAACTCACAGGTATTACAGTTTACAAACTGTGTACTTCAGACAATACGTTCACGCTACAAACATACAACTAATTAAAGTGTTCGACAGCCACCGCTCAAAGTAAACAACGTCAACTATCTTTACGATAAGTAATCCTCTCAAAAACGAAGGGCTCGTCCGGGATTTGAACCCGGGACCTCTCGCACCCAAAGCGAGAATCATACCCCTAGACCAACGAGCCGCTGTGCATATTGAACTTTCATATTTCAAAAAATTCTTTATCAAAATGAAGCTACTAAACCATGACTAGGAATCTCTACCACTGGTTTAATCCATGTTGTTCCTAATTTAAAATGTGTTCATGCACAACAAATGTCAACGGATATTCATGGATAGTCTACATAAACAAACTCATACAAACATCTTGGCCTTTGCATGACTATTTGTTTAATCTAACATGAATTGAGTATCTCCGAAGGTGCTAAATTCCAACGAGGAATGTTCCATTAAAGCCAATCTTTAAAAAGCTAACCCTAAACCCAGTAGTGTTTTCTTCTTCTGGGTGGACTTAATCCACCAGTTCTCTGTCTTCACTGTGTCTTTGTTCAACATATATTTCTTAGTTAGATATTTGAAGAGTAAACTGATTTGGCCAGCGGTCTTGGCAGCTTACTTGGCCAGGTAAGCCTTCTACACAGCCCCCTCCTCATCCACCGTGGCATGAAAAGCCTCTGGGAGCTCCAGCAAGTGGAAACCTCTCTGTTGTCCAACTCCAATAACATGCCGGTGATCTTCCTGACCAGCCTGGGCTGGATGTTACGAAGGTACAAATGCTCACCCAGCATCTGCTTCTGATCCTGTGGAAAAGCATCAGCACGTAAGCTGTCACATGCTCTCAGCAAAGCATGTAGACAGTATCACCCTGGAGGGGGGTATAGAGACAGGTATTTATAACTTCCGGTAACATAAATACACAAATCATCTTGTGGATTGCATTAGCAATAGATTTCAAAATGTCTGTAAATACCTGCTCCATAGCCCCTATGCTGAGCTTCATGTTTGGCATGAGTATGGAGTGCAGCCACTGCTTGATCAACCTTAGAGCACCTAGCCTCTGCAGACTCCAATAGGTGAGTCACTGTTTTACTGTTTTCCATCTCCAGAAACATTCCAGTGAGATATTTAGAAAAGTCAGGTTGCATCTTATGGGTGATGATGACACCCTCCCAGCATTTGTTTCTGGTACTGTGGCGTAAAAGCAGCCGTCAGATGCTCCTGACCCCATATCTAAACAGCAGGCTGGAGGACAGATGGACACTATTACAAGATACACGTTACACACACACACACATGCTAGCAATACTACAATAAGAACAACTGTATCCTGCTTTCAGGTCACCTTCAAGTGACCTGTATTCCCCATGTCATTGTCTGTATCCTTTCCGATCCCAACTGTATATCACTAAATTAAGTTACTAAGTCACTAGGTCTTCATAATAAGGAGCCAAGCTCCAGAATTGCAGTCGAGGGCGCGACTTCTCTAACTCACTCCCATGCTTACTTGCCCATCAGTTTTCCCCTCCTAAATGCACCCAGGGAAAGTATGAAAATGTGTTTGTGTAAGACTACGTGCATTTATCCAAATAAAACAACGTCGTGTCTTCTGGGTTTCCTACTCTTGACTTTCAGGAGCACTGATATTAGATCGTTTGATGGAGTTATTAAAAGGATTGGATGTTGCAAGTCCTCTGAAATATGTAGAAGGGGGGAGTTTTCAACGCCCAATGCATTCTGGTCGCCGCTGCTCGTTCAGCAAGAAGCTGTAGGCTACGATCTGCACCGGAATCTCAGGAATTTGAGGTGTCCGCATCAGTTCAGTCGGTCGAGCCCAGCCCTCAGAACCACACGGTATTCTTTCACTGACAATCCGGTAAACATTTTATATACTTGTGGTTTTCTTACTAACTAGTTCGCGCGTCTAATGTAGCTGCAAACTATTTCTCTAGGTAGCTAGCTAACGTAAAATTGACTTCCTGTCTTATTCCAGCAGGGTGGTTGACTCACAAACTAGCTAGCACTAGCTAATTCGTTTAAACTAGCTAATTTAGCTACCGAGTTGGTACAACGTCGAAGCTGCTCAAATGTTTGCGTATTAGAGATGTAAGATTGATGTCTTGCTATATTCTGTTATGTTCACCTGTGCCTAGCCAAAAGGCAACTTCTCTAATTTACGTCCAGGGCCAACAGCAATATATGTCCAGCAGACATTAGCCTTGAGCTAGCTAGCTATTAGATTTTAGTATAACTGGTAACTTTCAGAGAACAGTCACGTTTTCGAGCTGGCTAACTCGAAATTGTGTTAGTTGGCTAGCTACAGTAGTCTAACCGTTCTTTATTGGTATATTGGCAACAGATACAACAGGTTATTTGACTGCAGGCTGCAAACTCGGTATCTTATTTGTAAAGCTGGTTACACCATTCTATTTTTGAGAATGACACAGGACTCAAACTCCCAAACTTTTTAGCGTAGCACATGCAGGCTTCTGAAACAAACCAAAAAAACTCACATTCAAACGAAGCTTCTTCAGGCCTGTTCCGGTTTGTTAGTCTCAGCTGGCCCATTGCAATTTGTTATCGCGTTAATTATGAAGGGTCAATATAGAAAGGACTAATTGACGGTAAATTATAAATGACTGTAGAGTAAACGGTGTACTGTTTAGGGAATATAACCAATTCATTTAAAGAGAATGAATATCGGAAGCGTTAGCAGTTTAGTGTAGTTATGGTGGTTAATATATTTTCAGACAATTTGTTCTGAGAACTGACTGAGCGCACTTCCTGTCGCTCGGTCCCGAAATCAGAAAATCCGTTATACGTCCTTGGTGCACAATACTGGTTTATCTATGGTCTGAATCTGTTTCGCTTTGTTGCAGGTTGAAAGAGCTAAAGATGTCTCAGGCTGAAAAAATTAAGGTATGTTCCTTTATTTGCACAATGTTACCTAATATTATAAAATAAAATATATACCCAGATTTTATTTTTTCCACTTTTCTTTTACTGCATTCGTTCTCAAGCATTCTATTGGTTCCCAAGCGTCTTCTTGTGTGGACGTGTCAGGTAGAGGTGCAGAGCAGATGTCTACTGTGTCATTTTAGTGTGAGAGAACCGTAAGCGTGGATGGCGCAGTCGACCTTTCAAGTAGAGGCTTCCAGCTGCTCGCCTCCCTCATGACTCACTGCTGTCTCTCAGCCTGAAATCCCCCAGGCAGAACGAGAGCGCTGTTATCCCAGGAATCGCTCAAGCAGGGGGGGGAGGGAAGGTCAGTTAAAGCACTGGGCCTAAGTACTATATGCTCTAAATTTCCCCTCTATTGTGGAGCTTTAGATTGTTTGAACTCAAAGATCAAGTGAGTAAATCTCTGATTAGAAACTGAAAAGCGAACAGTACAACTCCACTACTGACTAGTCTCTGATAGGCCCAATACCAGGACCTAAGTAGCGGAATCGCTTCTGCAAATAAAATGGAGAGACAGGGAGACGCCAGAGAACAAACGTATCTTCTAAATAGCAGCCGAGTAACGGTCTGCAGTTTATACAAGACAAAGACAACACAAACCTGTTTGTGTCCATTAGGTGTAAGGATGTACTGTAGTTAGAAGTATATGTGGTAGTAATGTAGGTGGTTCCTCTACCCTCTTTCCAGCAAGGGCAGTTCACCAACCCTGAGACTCCAGGGTATGTGGGCTTTGCCAACCTGCCCAACCAAGTGCATCGCAAGTCAGTCAAAAAGGGCTTCGAGTTCACCCTCATGGTCGTTGGTAAGTGTCATCTATTCAGTTCTAGTGTTATCACTGACCCTGCTCTGGTACTTTTGCTATACTCCTTTCTGACTTGGCAAGAGGAATGGGTTCCAAAATGATTATGTTGAAGTGTCCTAGTTAGACTCAAGACATCTAAAGAATGTGATGTCTGCTGTTATGTGGGAAAATTTAAGGAATGCATTTCCTCTTTCTCCTTTGGCTTTGTATGTGTTTAAATACTCTGTATATGCTTTATTTCAGCTTATCACTCTGCTGTAGAAAGAATACACTTAAACTTGAATCGTAAGCTACGATACTGATAATGGAGAGCGCACATTTCCGTGTACTAAAACCAGAAACAAGCTCTCTAACCGCATCTGTAGATCACTTCTACTTCCTGTAGTGTGTGTGTGCGTGCGTGCGTGTGCTTTGATAGTAAGGCCCACATCCAGGTTAACAGATTCAGCAAGTGAGCCCTCTCTCCCTCTCTCTCTCTCTTTCTGACGTGCTGACTGACTCGTGTTTTTCATCTCCTTTTCTGTCCTGTGTGTGCGCGTGCATTCGTGTGTGTGTGGGGGGGCGGTTTCACCATCCCAAAGTCAGTTCAAACTACCTTAAACCCCCCCAGTAGAATGTAGCCTATAGGCTGGTGGGACAGCCTCACATTGAATCTGGCCTGCTGCTGCTGGAATACTTAAGATGCTTGTTGTAGCGTGTAAGATCGGAGCAGGGACGGACAAATCCCAGTCTGCACTCCTCCATTTCTCAGACACATGACTGTGGCTTGATGCGTGTCATGTGGAGATGCTTGAGGATAGGATCTGATTGGCTGAGAAGGATATGGAACGGCGTGCCCGATCAAAGCCCTCCGCCAATGGAAGCACTCACTCTTTTGGAGAGAGATGGAGAGAGTTCACGTCCTGCTGTGGGTTCATAGGTTCATGTCTTCTCTTCCAGGTGAGTCCGGCCTGGGCAAGTCCACCCTGATCAACAGCCTGTTCCTCACTGACCTCTACCCTGAGAGGATCATCCCTGGAGCTGCAGGTGATGCACACAAACCCCTCGATTAACCCCCCACAACCCCCCCCTCCCTCCGCATTGACTGACACCTGGCCCCGCCCACTCTCTAACCTGCAGAGAAGATTGAGAGGACCGTCCAGATCGAGGCGTCCACAGTGGAGATCGAGGAGCGAGGAGTGAAGCTCCGCCTCACCGTGGTGGACACACCTGGATATGGCGACGCCATCAACAGCCAGGACTGGTGGGCTCCCCCCCCCCCCATGAACATGATATGAAACGGCACCTCGATGATTTAAGGCTTTGATAGTGAGACGCATCCTCTTTAAGGTGACTTTTCCCTGCCCCCCCCAGTTTCAGCACCATCATCGCCTACATCGACGACCAGTTTGAGCGCTACCTCCACGACGAGAGCGGCCTGAATCGTCGACACATCGTGGACAACCGCGTTCACTGTTGCTTCTACTTCATCTCCCCGCTGGGCCACGGGTGAGTGTCCGTGCCGGTGCTGCGCTGCTGCCCTCTGGTGGACTGTTGAGCTTTTACGGCCATCTCTTTGTCCCTGCTCCACTCTTCCCAGCACCCTCTCTGATTTCCCTCTCTCTCTCCTGTCTGTCTAGTCTGAAGCCACTGGACGTGCAGTTCATGAAGGCCATTCACAACAAGGTTAACGTGGTGCCTGTCATCGCCAAGGCGGACACACTCACTCTGAGGGAGAGGGAGAGGCTCAAGCGCAGGGTAGGTTCACACACACACACACACACACACACACACACACACACACACACACACACACACACACACACAGTGTGCTGGGTCCATTTCTAACAGCGCTCCACATCACATTCAGTGTGCTACAGCACATAAGTGGCCAGTTAACACTCCCTTGCTGCGGCTGTAGATTCTGGATGAGATCGACGAGCACGGCATCAAGATCTACCACCTCCCTGACGCCGAGTCTGATGAGGACGAAGACTTCAAGGAGCAAACCAGGATCCTCAAAGTAAACTCTTTTTTTCAAATTCTCTCCAACCACCAAAACGGATCAAACCATAATATCATAATAATGATGCTAATACTAGCAATAATACACCAGGTTTTCATTGCGCTTTCAAAAGGAACTTTTTTAAAGATGTAAAAAAAAAGAAAGAACGTAATGCTGACCGAGAACACGTCTGACTGCTTGGGCTGCTTGTTGGAAATCCCTCGCCACACACACATCCAGCTGGAACCGGTACGGGTGTGAGTCATTGTGTTTCCCCTGTCCTCCCACCCAGGCCAGTATTCCCTTCGCGGTGGTGGGCTCTAACCAGCAGATCGAGGCCAAGGGGAAGAAGGTGCGTGGTCGCCTCTACCCCTGGGGAGTGGTGGAGGTGGAGAACCCGGAGCACAACGACTTCCTCAAACTCCGCACCATGCTCATGTGAGTATTTCTGCGTGTTTGTGTGGGTGGGGGGGGGGGTGGGGGTCATGCATTGCCCAAATGTTATTTGTATTTAAGTTGTCATGCCGACCACAAAGAAAAGTATCACTGGACCGATTGACAGCGGCCTTATTCTGTTTCTCAGCACCCACATGCAGGACTTGCAGGAGGTGACCCAGGACCTGCACTACGAGAACTTCCGCTCAGAGCGCCTCAAACGGGGCGGCAGGTTGTCCTCCCATGGTTACGTTCTGCCTCTCTCTCCTGCGTACGTACCTGTCTGTCTGCTTGCCTGTCTGCACTTCTCCCCTTCCCTCCAAAATTACAGCCGGCCCACACAGCCCAAGACCGGCCCCGTAGCAGCAGCGATAGACCACTTCCTGTGCACAAGTGAAACGATGAAGACGCAGTCCTTTCTGGTGATGTGTAAGATGATGATGAGGATACACCAACATGTAAACAATATCTAAAGCAGGCCTAGTTATCACAGCATCGTTCACATTTTCTGGAGAGAGCAGTTGTTGATCGGTGAAAGTTGTTCTAGCATGTAGAACGACTAGCTAAGGGTTCTACATGTAGTTCTAAATGAGGTTCCACAAGGGCGGAAGCAGTAGGCCAAAGTTTGACCTGTCTGGTAGACGTACGAGGACACATTGAGGCAGAGGTTCACACGCAGCCAGGGTTAGTTCCCCTAACTCAGGGAGGTATCCTAGCGTTCTGGGGGGAAGGTTGTATGGGATGTTAAGAGCTTCTTTTAGGGCAGTCCAGGAGAAGAGCTGGAGGTCTTCTCCATCACTCCACCGGTGATCTGCCCCGCCCAGTCACCTCGGTGACTTATTGGAGGTATCGTCTTCAGTGTGGGAGGTACCCCTGTCACCCCCTCAAACTCCCCCCAACCCCCCTGCCCCTCCTTTCCTCTCGCTGCTTTGCTTCCGTTTCTGCAGCTTGCCTTTCACTTAGCACAAGTCTGTCCACTTTTGTCGTCTGCCACTGTCTTTCTGTCACGCCCAGCGATCCACGCCACCTTTCTACGTGTTGCTTTCTTTACGTCTTGCTTGACCGTCACGACCGGGTGCTGAGGTGACTTCCCCCGAGGCCTCTGCTGTCCCGGTGGGGACTTCCTGCCCGTGGGGGACTTCCTGTCTATCCTGCTTTCCCGCTGACTCTCGTCAGCAAGACACTTTCTGAACACCGCACGGTCGTTTTTGGATTTGTACGCGCCTAAAACACAGCTTATGAGATGTGTGTGAGTGATGGCGGTGTGGCCGTCCAATGGTCAGTCACCCCGCTCACCCCCGGTTGTCTGTGCTGTACAGGAAGGGCCCGGAACCGGAGGAAATGGACAAGGACATGATTCTGCAGGAGAAGGAGGCTGAGGTAGGACGCTCTACCATCAACCTCACATGTCTGGCCTAGTTCCCACAGCCCACCCTGTGAGGACACGAAACCTGCGTGTGTTAGGATTCCAGGGCGCGGGTTTGTGACGATGTCTTGTCTTGTGCAGCTAAGAAGAATGCAGGAGATGATTGCCAAGATGCAGGCTCAGATGCAGAAACATGGCGACGGCGAGGGAGACGCGTGAAACCCCACGGTATGAACGCACACGCACGCACGCACGCACGCACACACACACACACACACACACACGCTTGTGTTAAGATGTAGTACAGTTCATGCGCTCACCATGGTACGTTGGTGGTTCACATATTAACAATGGTTTAAATCTACACTAGACACTCATGTCTAGTGTGTCACTCATGTGTCACCAAACGTCGTGACACATGACACACCAACACAAGCTTCTGCTCTGTCTGGTTCTGGGCAGGTTGGGAGCTGTTCATTGAGCCTGACCAGAGAAGGAAGGAGGATGACAGAAGAAAAGGAAGTAGAGTGAAAACCAAAAGGAAGTTATCATCAGAAGATACTGGTCCCTGTCTCAAACTGCTTGCCACCATCTTATTTTATTTCACTCCTACATTAGCAGTATTATGTTTTTTTATTGTATTTACACACGTTTTTGTTTCTAATATTCCATATTTCTATACTATTGGATTAGGCCAGTTATGGAAATGAAGAATAATCCCCTTTAACGGGGAACGTCATTTTGTTACGTTCATTAAGACTTGTTATTCTACTTTGCTTTTCCCCCCACATCTTCTTTTGCTGTTGAGAAAGCCAAAATCCCTGTCCTGTGATTGGCTGTCCACTTGGACCTAAAACCACTCATGTTCCCTCAAGTTACAAGTGGTGTTGCCAACTACTGTGAAAGCTTGAAACTCTTCTTCTTCCTGTCTAACTAACAAAACCGAAGCTGTAATGTCAGTTCCCTTTGAGTCAGTTGTCATGCCAACACTGAAGGGACTCAATCTGTTAAATTCGGTGGGTTTCCTCGTCAGTGTTTCTTTCTGTCCTGCATGCACCACTGTACCTGGTCCTGAAGTGGCATTGTGCTTGAAATTAACTAGTGATGACTCAAATATACTGTGACCTGTGACCTTTCACCACTCCCCCTGTAGCCAACGAAGGAGACTTTGATGTTCTCGATAGCGTGCCTCTGTGGAAGCTGTTATCTACTTGTCAACCCCATTTCATGCCGGAAAAAAAGTACCCTAACAAATGCATGGTTAAACTGTGATGGCTGTCTTCAGGACACATTTATATAGGCGGATCTATTTCCTTCTGGCCCCCTTTACGACGTGGAGTGAAGTTACTTGCAGCATCTGTGGTCTGGAGGTCGTACTGCCCATACTGTAGTGAGTCTTCGTTTCTGGCCAAGTGCCTCTGGAGGAGTACAGAGCTTCTGGAAAATTGATACTGGTCCTTTTTTATTTGCCGTGACGCCCATTTCTGGTTGTGACGCGGACCTGCTTGAGGATACGCTGCTCAAGCCAGGCAAAGGCCAATTTAGAGTTCTTAACATTCCAGTTTCTGCTGTTTTATCCAAATACTAATCAAATCAAAGTATTTACATGATATACTTGTAATAAAATTTGTATTAAACGTAAATGCTTTGTTTATTTGTTGTTTCAGAAGTGTCTTGATCAAGGTTGGCCTCTTCATTAGATTGAGATCATGTGGCAGCTGGCAGGGAGGGCACCTCGCTAAGACAGAGGGCAGGTTAGAGTGTGGCTGCCAGCGGACCAAAAGCTGAGCAAGATCAGCTCTCTGTGACTGGAGGGTCACAGCTCCGAGCAGCGTCACCAGCTCTTAACTCACCGAGCAAGCAGCTTGGGAACAAGTGTTCTCCATTTTGACCTAATTCATGACTAAGGTGCATTGAAGACATTTTTTGTTTTAAAACGAGCTGAAATGTTGCACTCAGTGCTATTGGTTGTTCTGACATGAACATGGACAACAGATATGACCTGTTGATATTTTTCTTTTTAATAATGACATTTTAGTCTTATGACTGACATCAGACATTACAGTCATACTGCACAATAGTCAGCAGTCATTTACTTCTCAGGGAAGCAACAAAAAACTGCTTTCCAACTCCAAAAACCACTTGAGTTAAAGAACCATTTTTTCCCATAGACTTTATTATAGGTTTGTTCCCGTTCTAACAGGTATACACAGCGCTCTTAATGTCATGGCTTTTCTGTCTTAAATACTCTCCGTTCTATAAAGAAAAACTGTAAAAATATTTAATTATAGCTAATTAAAAGATCTCTTGGGGGAGGGGGGGGGTGGGGGCTGAGGGTCTGGTTTTTCTGTGGTCCTTGAGAGTTGAGGAGGGAGGGAGGAAGGGGGAGGGGGTTGAGGGGCAGCGTGGTTTCACCGGGAGGAAGGGGTGGTGTTACCGTTCAGAGAAAACCTGGAAGACAGAGAAGAGGTATTGACATCAGCTCACGTGGCCACGATACGAAAACAAAAAAGGCGGCGTCGCCTCAAAACGACGAGTCGTTTCTGACGTGACGTCCGTGTAGCCTGGGTCACGGGTTGATGTGGTTCTGGCTCAGGCCAGTGCTACTCACCTGCACACTCTCTCCATCATGTGTGTGACGAGGCGGTCTGAAATACCAGGACAGGACTCCTCTGCCAGGTTGAAGGCATTCTCTAACTCCTCGATAGCCCCCACCCCACCACCGCTTGCCCGCCTCTTCTCTTTCAACTAGGAGGCAGGGGACAACAGGCTTTGAGCATAGATGCGCAGTCTATAGATGACAGAATCCAGATGTATAGTCTACTGCCATGTCATGACATTTGAGTAAACAATGTACCTCTCTGAAAATAGGAGTGACCAGAGCAGACAAACACTGCGACTTGGGTTGTCTTTTCACCGAATCTGCTGACTGAACCCCCCCCAAAAAAGAGCAACAGTTGTTATTGTCTCTCTTGCTTTTTGTGCGCATGAGAGAGAGAGAGAGAGAGAGAGAAAGAGAAAGAGAGAGACACGGGCCCACCTCTGAATCTGTGTGTGTGTAGCCCTTTTGCAGCTTGTTCATGGAGCTGGGTCGGACTGTGGGGAACGTCCACATGGGACACTGGTTGTCATCGCTGTCAGCATCCCTGGGGGACGACGACAACACACCGTGTTCACAATGCAGCCATTAAAACAAGCTCTTCTTGAACAACTGAAATCAAGTGTCCTATTGAGCTTCGTGGAAAAAGGAGGGCGTTCTATAAATACACAGAAGGGGCCAGAAAAACTTCAATTTGGTGTGTGATTAAGAATTTGTGTGTGTGGGTGGGTGTGGGTGTGCGTGTGTGTAAGAGCTCACATATCTGAGTCGTCCGAGCTGGACTCCTCCCCGTGGCCCTCGGACCTCCAGCGGCGGTAGCGGTCGATGAGTTCTGTCAGGTAGGGCGTCTTCTTGGTGTAGCGTGTGATGAATTTGTGCTTCAGCAGTTCCTTGGCTGTCGGCCTCTGATGATGAATTTAGCACAAAGACCTTCAATTCGGCAATTTTCACACTTGCACTGGATAGGAGTGTGATTTGCGAAGTCGCTGCGCAGCTTTAGTAACATGACAAGGCTGCCAAGTGAATGCATATTAGGTCATATAGTGACACTACTCTTATGAATATAATATATAATACACCAATAACAAAGGTGTCATAAGATGTAGCCAGCCTCAGAGGTACATTTCCCAAAGTCTTTGGATCTTCTGTGTGTACTTCATGAACAAAAGATGTGACGCTAAGGGGGGAAAAAAGTCATCCCACGTTTTGCACGGACAGGAAACCTTTACTCACAAAGCGAGGGTCTTTGTTGAGGCAGGCCTCCACAAACTCTTTGAAAGGCTTGCTGTAGGACCCTTCCAGGGTGGGAGGGGTGTTTTTGGGGATGAGGAACAGGACCCTCATGGGGTGTAGGTCCGAATTGGGAGGTTCCCCTTTAGCCAACTCGATGGCAGTGATTCCCAATGACCATATATCCGCCTGATTACATGTACAATGACAAAGACACAAAAGTATTCTGTTACAGAGCTGATGTTTGGTATACAGGATCAAAACATACAGGACTGCTTGTCTTCAATAAGAAACCCAAATAACAGATGGTGTTCCATGTCTTTCCCGTAGCCACAGCCTCACCTTGAAGTCGTACGCTGACTGTTTGATGACTTCCGGCGCCATCCAAAACGGCGTGCCCACGAATGTGTTCCTCTTGATCTGAGTGTCTGTCAGCTGGCCCGCCACCCCAAAATCTGCCAGCTTGACATCGCCCTGCTCAGATAGCAGCACGTTGGCAGCTAGGAACAGACAGGAAGGCAGCTTGCCATTAGGAAGCATCGAGACACTATGTTCTCTTGGCAATTTCAAGTGGTAAGTAGCGGTACTGTATTTTTTTTTTACAAACGATGCTGTCAGTGATAGGAAGTATTGTAAGGATTGTATAGGTAACTCTAAGTGTATAATGGCCTCCAGACAATCACCTTTGATATCTCGATGAATCTTCCTCTCAGAGTGCAGGTACTCTAGTCCCTTCAGGATTTCCCTCAATATAGTAGCTATATAGGTCTCTTCTAATGGTCCGGGACGCAACTACAAGAGAACAGGGTGAACCAGAGACAAAGAGAGAGAGAGAGCGAGTGAGAGAGCGAGAGAGACAGACAGACAGACAGACAGAGACAGGAGTGAGGAAGAAATTTCGTGTTTTCCAGCATTGCTGAAACTACGACACCCACTACTGAAGATTACACTAGATGGTGTATGATGCTTTCTTACAAGGTCCAGCGCTGATCCCCCTCCCAAATACTCCATGATGATCCACAGTTTGGTACCCTGGATGGCCAGAGAGGGTATTATTATCAGTGTGTGTGGGTATGAGTGCGTGAAATATTGGCCCATATGCAAGCCTATAGCATGCTGCACGGCACATTGTCTTACCTTCAAGTAGGATCCATAATACTTGGTGACAAAAGGACTGTCACATTGGCTAAGCACAGTAATCTCCTGCTGGATGTCTTCTATTTCATCCTCAGCCTCCTCCAGGTCAATGATCTTGATGGCCACCACCTCCTTGGTCCGGTTGTTGATGCCCTTGTAGACCTCGCCGAAGGAACCTTTCCCGATGCGCTCCTGCTTGGTAAAGTACTCCTCTGGGTCCAGCCTGGAATTCTACCAGACCGAATGGACAGAACACAAAAATTCACAAAATTCTATTAACCAGCAACATACCTACTGCAAAAGGGGTGTGTCTCTTGTTTGATGGACATGTTCACATGAAAGTTCTATTAAAGTGTAATGCTGCGCTAAAGTACATGTATGTAATCGCATAATCATGCCATGGATTACGTTTTAAGAACACATAAAACGGGAAAATATATTCAATGTTATTTTACAAATCAAAGCCACTAACAAAAGACAATTAACAAGTGAGCCATTTGACCCGTCTTGACTTGTTGAAACTCTTTTGATTTGTCTGACCGTTGAGGAGACGGTGTTGTTGATAATGACGTTCGAAGCATACAAGGTGCACACATTTATATCTCTGCATACCATAGTTGATATCTGACTACTCGATTCATTAAGGCCCACTACCCACCCATCCCTACAATCGGATGCCTCGCAGTGAGTCATGGGGGTTCGCCTTGGCTTTGCAAGTAGGGAGGTGACAGTAGCTGTAGCTTAAATACTGTACCTGATTTTGCATGTCGCGTAGGTGCGCCATCCTTTCGGCAGATTTGACAGAAAAGGGACAGCCGCAGCCGCACCTTTCTGTCTGCAAGACAAAGTTGTCAAATTCCTGTATCTTATTTTTCTTCCTCCTCCCTAACACCCTTAGCTGCCTAGCGAGCTAGCAAAATAGATAAACACCCAAGCTACCCGTGCTGTCAGTCCGCGCTGTGTTTACGGCCTCGAATCCCCCGACGGTGGACTCTACAGCCCGGTTGGAAGGCAAGCTATGTATCGTAAAACTCCATGTATGATAGCGCCAGACAACACGAAAAAATGTTTCCGTATATTAATATTTAATTCATATCAAGGAACACTGCTTCTTGAATTGTGGCTTGAGGACAATATAATGGCTTACAGTGCGCACGCGCATCCATGTCTTTCAAGACGTGCAGGATTATGGGAGTTGTATTTTCTGTAACGGACTTAATGGCTTCTCGATTCATGGGAAACGTTGAAAATGTAAAAATGCAGGCGGATAGAAAAACAAGATATAAGCACAAATAAATTACACCACGCTAAATTAGATTGATGAAAAATTTGAAAGTTTATTATTTTGATTGATCAAATTTCATATTTGACAGTGTGTCCATTTGGCCAAATATTTAAAATATCATACTTTTTAAGCAGAATTTCCCATATGGGCCCATACGTTTTATTACAAGCATTTTCACTTGTGTACTTAACTGTCTTGGCGCTATAAACAAAGCACACGCACGCACGCACACACACACACACACACGCACGCACGCACGCACGCACGTATACAATCAGAAAGAAAGAATCAAACGTTTATTTTAGACCAATATATGGGTCATCATTCAAACTACAAAAATAGATATTTCTAGTAGTCTACAAGATTGATTTGAATTATAACTTGTGCTGATCTACATACTTAAAGTGTTTTGTGACCCCGCCATGAAATAAACACCTGGAACCTGAAGACAACCAAGTACCGACTGAACAGTCATTATGTTGTATAAGAAAGCACCAGACCTCTAGTTCTATTTTAAACCATAGCCTTTGGATTGAAGTGGGCCATTCTTGGCCACGGTTAATACTATTGAGTTGAGCATATATGGTTTGGAAAACAGAAATCGGAAAACAAATGGAAAAGTTAGAGCATCAAGAATTACAGGGCTATAGTGTACTTTACAGTGATCATCCGAACGAATGTATGTCGATCTTAAATGAAAGCTTTTGTGAATTGAAACAGATAGGCTTACCACTGAGCGCCAATAGGAAGGTGGAGCTCACCAGCACGCTCAAACTGCGCTCCTGCTCATCACATTCGTTTGCCGAAGAAGGGAAACAGATATTAGACTTGACCGAACCTCTTTTGAAATACTGCGACTACTTCTAGAAAGTGTATATGCACGAGAGCTACATTTATTGAGCGTCTTCTCTGAGGAATTGATTTAGTGTTAGCCTACTTTATTATTTTCGAATTGCAATAAGGAGAAATACATTGACTATACATGGTTTCGTACCTGAGAAATGGTTTCACGGGGATCTTAGCAGCTAACTAAATCTGCTCATTATGGTCAAGGTAAGTATTCTCAGTCAATTAGCCTTTGTATTTTAGACGCATGCAGTTGATTGCAGTAATCAATTGTGTAAAACTGTGTCAGTATTGTAAGTCAACAAAATGTGTACTATATTGGCCAACTGAAACGAAATGTTGTACTGTGATTGTAAAAAAAAAAAAACAGATGTCAGTAATGGACATTCATATACAGACGTGCATGGACGTTAAACGTTCCAAAATGGAAAACATAACAGTTACATTGTGTATGGTGAAGTTGCATAATCAACATTATGTATGATATCTCACTATCTTGCGGTGCATGAGTCATATAAATGCCTCTGACACCCACTGAGTGAGTGGCAGAGACCAATTTCAACTCAAATATACTTCGGCCACATCTTTTATTGGCACTTATGGTTTGTTTGATCGTTTTTTGGGAGATATTACATGTTTGCAACCCAGCACAAGCTATCACCAGTCTGCATTCAATACTGTTTAGGATTGTATCAAACTAGCATCTCTTTTTAATATTTGAATTGAACATCTGTGACCAGATTGTAATCTGTGCACTTTCTTTACAGACAGATTCCCCTCGTTGTAGGAGTGCTCATTGAAACAAGGCAAGACCGTGAACCAGACGGAGGTGGTCAGGGCCTCCCTAGCCTGACCAGGCCCCCTGGATAAGGGGATGGAGGTGCTGCGTCGCTCCTCTGTATTTGCTGCTGAGGTCATGGAAGGATTGGAGCATTTACCAAGTGACAAAGAGCTGACGTCCCAGTCCAAGGCTCTGTGTAGGGACTATATACTGTCCAGGCTCCATCTGGCTGGACTAGGGTGGTCCAAGGCTGAGCTTCACCTCCCCATGTCCAGTGGATTGCTCTCGGAGGTTTCAGCAGTGCTCCTCTGTCTCGGTAAGACTCTACTGATCTCTGGCAATGTCCTGTTGAAGGTAGACTCATCTGATTGGATCTTGTGTCATGTGGATAGATGAAAGCAGGTTGACCTGTTTTCAGATAGAAGAATGCAAGAGAAGGGGTCATTGATACGGTCGTATTCTCACCCCATGACCCACCGGTGACCCCTTCAGTCTGGCTAGACTGGTTTTTCTAATGACCCGATTGTATTTTGAATAGATAGAGAAGAAGAGAAGAAATCCTACCATCAAATTACATAGTGAAGCTATCTTTCATATTAGCACAATAAATATATGTATGCTTCTTTAAAATTTCAGAGAAATGTGAAGTGTAAAAAAAGGTATTTAGTCATGCAAAATTGTGTAGTGCAAGTGGGTAGATAACACTGAAGCTCTAATTGGTCAGGCATGTCTGCCTGCTCTTTTGTTTCCTAGGTGACGAGCTGGAATGCATGCGACCGAGTGTGTACAAAAATGTAGCGAGACAGCTCAACATCTCGGTCTCCATGGAGAGCATGGTGACTGATGCCTTCCTCGCCGTGGCAGCGGAGATCTTCTCCACAGGTGAAGAGATGGGGGAGGAAATGCCTCGGCAGTGGAAGGGGGGGAGATGTGGAAGTGGTTCACTATTTTGTTTTGCTGGACAACTGTTTCAGTTATTCAAATGAGGAGGAGTGCACAGTTTTAGACCAGGATTGAAAATCAGCAATGTAAAGTATGACATTGACCTGATGAAGTAGAACTAGAAGTATCCAAATGACAACAACTCATGCGGGTCTCTGAGTGGAAAACGTTGAGTTTCTGGGTAACAAGGACTTGGCTTGTCTGGAAAGATAAAAATAGATTTGATTGAATTTAACATGCTTGTATTTTGGTTGAATTGTGATGGCTCTGACGTCACAAAGGGAGCCATTTTTGGAACACTGTGGGATTCCTTCAGAGAAAAACAAACTTTGGCCCCTGGCCGCCTGAGTCCTTTGGGATAGGGAATAGAGGAGGTTCCTAAAATGGCATTTATGGTACTACAAGATGTGGGTTTATGATAACATCACATTCAAACTTGTTTGTCCTTGTTTGCCCATTTCTCATTTGTCCTGCTTGCCATGCCCATGTATGTGCATCAGTCAAACCGGTATCTTCCATCTCTTCGGTCCTCCTCCTCCTCCTCTTCTCAGTCCATGTCTTATCCCAGACAATCTTATCGCTATTCCTAGCTGTCTGTACACGACAGGGTCAGAGCTCTCAGTGGGGAGTTGCGGCTGACTCTGGCGTGTGTAAGCCCTCTCAGACCTCATCCTCATAGCCAGGCCACAGATCAGCTCAGTGCTTTGACACAAATGGCTAAAAGGAGGGTAATGCCATTAGACTTCCTGTTGCAACACAGGTGATTGTCAAGCTAAGCCCTGTCCTGGTGTCAGTGTTCTAGGACATGAGATTACCTTTTGATGCGATTCACCCACTCCTCGTTCTAGTCTCCGTGCCTCGATATCCTGTACTATTACTGTACAACCAAGTATGTAGAGTATCCTCTATGCCTTCATTCTAAAGAATCTGCATAGAGTAGGATCATGGCAGAGAGGTACCACTTCATGTAGTCTTAAACTGAACCAAACACGATGATGACTAGTTTAAGATGCTGTGTGATTCTTATCTAAACACTGGTTAAACACAGTTTTTAGTGAGTCACTCACTGTGTATATAAACTGAACCATGTTGTTCCCACTCTGTTTCTAGGCATCACGTGGGGCAAAGTGGTGTCTCTATATGCTGTAGCTGGGGCCCTGGCAGTGGATTGTGTGCAGCAGGGCCAACCAGCCACAGTTTACACCATAGTTGATAGCCTGGGCCAGTTTGTCCGCAAGTTCCTGGCCCCTTGGTTGAAGAAACGAGGAGGATGGGTAAGGACATGCTGTTTTTGAGGGAGTCTGTATATGTAACCAACAGAGGAAGGTGTTGGGGGGTCTAAGACCCCTCAGCTAGTATGTGACTCCTGCTGCCCTCTACTGGTGTACAGAGGTAGAGACGCTCAGGAAACGTGCAGAAAATGTCAGCATCCCCGTAACGTATTAGTTGATTTGATTGAAAACAATCGTATGGTATGTTTGTCTGTATTCCAGATGGACATAACAAAATGTGTGGTCAAATCGGATCCTGCCCCTGAACCCCATTGGCTGGCCTCTACTACAGAGTCCTTCAAGTACCTCCTCACAACATTGTATGTTTATATTATGAAGGAACAATGACACGCAGCCCTGGAGAGACTGCGGATGAATAATACTCACCCGAAGGCTTGAAAAGGTAAAAGGAATGGAAGGCCAAACTTTTGGACTTTGGTTGAGCTCTGTGATGGCTGAACATCACAACAGAACTGAAGTCGTACTCTCATCGCTAAGCCACGAACCTTTCCTACCCTTCATCCAAAGAGTAGTCGCAATATCCGTCACATGCGTCATCCGCAATCAGCTCCGCTCTCTTACTCGTCTGTTCTTTAAATATGGATAATGCCTCCGCTATCAAGATCTTTCAGTGTCTGTTAGGAGTGGATGTATCTTGCTGAAGGAGAGGATCGGTCATCAGTCACCTGGTGGGTCGTATCGTTTGGCAGGAAACAGGGATTCGTATCGTTTGGCAGGAAACAGGCATGTCAGATGAGTCACTTCGCATCTCAACTCGCTCCCCAGTGCCTAAGACTCACTTCCTGGGAAGTTGGGATGTTGGGTGAATCATAGAACGTTTCAGTGCATTCTGGGATGGGACCGTTGTTGCACTTGGCCAATTTGTATCTATATTTATTCCGTTCATGAAGGCTCCAATGCTATGAGGTGTTTTATGTAAGGTATTGTATCGTTTGATATTGTTTGTCTATGAGTACTGCCTGAGGCTTATTGCTTTATTTAAACTAATAGTAACCAAGGTCAGTGCAGAGACAGACAGATGGTGGCATTAACTGACGGTAATGGTTGTATTTATCCGACTGGAGAAAGTATTTGGTAACTTGCACAGTATTGTTGTTGTGGGTATTTGTATGTCAAACATTTTAAATATCAATAAACTTTAACGCAGTTTTGTCTGTTACCTGTGGCTTTACTCTGATTACAAAAAATATGCTGTTGATCAACAGCTGTATATTTAGGATAGAAGATACAAACTCATATAGGATGGTATGAAGTAGAGTAACGTGAATTACGTGACAAAAGAACACCTGAACAGAGCGTGACCAGTGACATCATATTCATTGATGTACTGACCTCATTTAACATGAAGCAAAGAATGGCTAGCATTGCTAGCACACAGGGAGCAGTGCAAAGACCGTAGAGACTGAGGGGTTAAGAGTGTTTAAGTACGACAAGTTAGCTGCACACACAGGTGAGTGTGGCAGTTGCATTTTGCATATGCTAAGAAGCATTTCCCAAGAAGCATGCTCCTTTGGGCCAGTCCATCACAATCCTGGTTGGAGGAGCACCCTGGCCTGTGCATGCTATCCTAGCAGCCTGCATCAGGAAGTCCGACGGTAGGTTATGTGCAAATGCTGCATCAGCGGCTGGCCCTCCATCGCCATGGAAACTGTCTGCTCCAGCCTCCCATCCGTTCTAAGCTGGAACACTCTGGAAATCTGAGTGGGAGAGAAGACGAGGTATCAATGATGATGCACTTTTCACTCTCCCACGTACCTTTGAGAGCGTGGGAGGGAGCAGCTTTGAATCAGATCAAGTCTACAGCTGGTGTTTATGGGGGATTGAGATCATCATGGGAACAACACCGGATCCAACTTTTACCTGCTGCACATGGGGTTCCTTAGCAAACGAGGTCCTGGCTAGGCCGTGGGTGTACAGGGTCATCCCCTGCCCCACCAACTCCCCTTCCTCTATCTCCACGAGCCCTGCAGAGGGATGCCACATGTGATGAAGCCTATCCTGAAACTGTGGGTGAAATCCCATTCTCACATTCAATATTTTGTATTTTGAAATGTGTCCCCCAAGTACAAGGTATTATTATCATCATTATTGCTATTATCAATATTATTATTATTATTATTATTATGTGTTGAGGGGTGTTCTGCGTCAAGGCTTTGGCTGGCACCTGAATTCTGAGCAATGATGAAGGCCACTCTGTTGGTGCCTGGTTGCAGCCTGATGAAGCCACATTCCCTGTGCAGAGGCTTTTTGTTCTCAGCATGCGAGGCATTAAACCTGAGGTTAAATAATACATCGTTAAATTGTGGTCTCATATGAAGCCTTCATGACCAGAAATTCGATTAGTCAAGCAATGACGAAAGGCGTTAACTACTGCGAAAACAGCAAACAATACATCATACTCACGTGAAGTTGATAACCGGTTGTCCTACGTGAGAAAACTGCAGAGTCTCATTGTACCGGAAAGGTGGTATGGAAGAAAAAGAGCCCTCTCCGGGTTCATCTGATTCCCAGGTTCCAAGCAGCCAGTCGAGCGCCAATATAGCGGGGTTCATCTCCGCTACATAGGGTCCAACCAACACAGCAGCCAGGGTCATTCGAGGACACTCAAGTGAGGCTAGCCGTTCGCTTCAATCTCCGAATGTCTAAACCGGTAGCGTATTACTTTAAAGTAACTCAGAGGAGGAAAGGTTAGCCTAAATGTTGGTGATATATTTCTCATGATCGACAGTCATCTTGGTTAATGATAGCATAAAGACACCATTGAGATTGCACGAGAATCTATTCACGTACATAAACGTAGAAGAATACTAGGTCACTTGCGTTGCGACACTGTTGTGTTAATTGATACATTGTAAAATTGTATCTGAATCGAATTGAAAGGAAATGTTTTACCTGAGTGGTGAAAAGGGCACGCCATTGATGTCGCAAGCGTTTGTTTAAATGATCAGATGCTGCAAAATATAACCAAAGCTTACTAGAAATGAACGTAAATGGGTTGATGTCAAGTGAAGTGCATATCATACTGCGACAATGTCATTCTCAGACCTCAGTAATTGTTGATAACGCCCCTTTTTCAGATGAATCTTGGGAGATGTAGGCCAGAGATCGTCAACTCTCGCTAGTCTCAGATAATTCTCCATCTCATTGGCTATTGATGAAATCCTATTTTCTTGCATTTATTTTCAACATTACCACAAAATAAAGCATTTATTTCATTATGTTTGAAATTTTATTCATATAAGGGATGCTTTTTTTCAAGACAAGTTGTCACATATTTAGTTCTGCATGTTAATATTATTAACAAGTAGCTCTACGTTAAACATATTGTTGACAGTCATGCAGTTAATAAAATCTGCACAAGAAAATATTAAAATATTTTCTGTCTTTTTTTTATACAAAAGGTAGTTAAAATCTCTGGTCACAAACACATTATCCTGTCACATATAGATGTCTTTATAGTCCATTTATCTATGTGTCCTCTGGTATATCAGACTGCATGTTGAAAGTGTCCTCACTGGGCCTCAAAGGCCAAAGCTTCACCATTGTTTCCTCATGCTTTGCTTTTTTTGCAGTGCTTGAGTGCGTCTTCGAGTGCAGCCAGTGCTAGGTCAGCATTACTCTTCTGGCAGTTGTATCCCATCAGGCCCACACGTACCACCTGCAGGGAACGCAACATGGATCCTAAACTACATTCTCCTCTGACAATGTCCTACACAAATGGATTCACGTGACATGGTGATCTATCAGGGACTTTACCCTGCTTTTGTACACAGATGCAGGGAACCAGACTACTCACCAACCCAATAGAGGGTCCGAGACCCCCTGTCATCTCCATCTGATGGTGTTTCATTATATATGTCAGCATCTCCCTCCAGTTGTAGCCATCGGGGATGGAAATGGTGGTGACAGAGGGAAGTCTCAGATCCTGTCGAGGACATTACAAACAAACAGATGACCAAAAAGATATGAGGTGTCACGCATTGCTTGCGGGCCTGTCATATCTAACAATGTACGTATCAGCTACAAGGTCTCACTTTGTCCTTGATGAAGAGCTTCAGTCCCAGATCTTCCAGACCTTTGTAGAGGTACGCCGCCACCTCCTTGTGGTGCCTCCATGACTCCTCCAGCCCCTAGGGGGAGACAGAGATCACATCCTGAAGGTGTTGCTACTCCTGCGGTTGAGGTGTGTGTCTGCATGTGTTTTGTCAGTCTTACAGTTTCTGCAAGAATCGCAAGACTTTCCCTCAAGGCAAAGAACCCAGACACTGGTCCTGTATGGTGGTATCTAAAACAAAGGTTTAACAGCCATAAGTAATCGTCACAGATAGAACAGGTGTGGCCATATTTACATGTAACTTTTGTGTGTCCTTACATTCTGGCAGGTTGTCCATCACAGCCCCAGTAGTTGGATAGGTGGGTCATGTCAAAAAGGTAGGACACAGGTTTTGTTTTCCTGTTAAACATCTTGTGGCTGCGGAAGGATATTAAGAGTTTTAAAAAGTGTATTGTTTGACAGTTTTCAACACACTCTCTCTCTTTCTCCCTCTCTCTCTCTCTCTCTCTCTCTCTCTCTCTCTCTCACACACACACACACACACACACACACACACACACACACACACACACACACACACACACATAAATAGCCATGCTCACCATGCTCTTTCATTAAAAGAGATTGGCGCTGTACCAGGAGGGGCATTTAAAGCCTTCTGTGAGCCAGTGTACAGGATGTCAATATCTAGAGAAACACGAGAACAAAAACGTATATGAAAACAGATCTCGCGCATGAAAACCAGTCTCAGACCACATACAGAAATGAGACTGTCTGGAATGATCCAACAACTAAATTGATCTTTTCAGCCTTACTCTGTTTATCCATGAAAATTGGCGCTGCCCCAAGAGATGCAACTGTGTCCACCAAGAACAGACAGTTGTGTCTGAAAGAGAGGAGAGAAAGGAATAAAGCAGGCTAGTCACTTTAATATGGCAACCTTATTGATTTGTGACAGGGACTTTTAGATGGAGGTTAAGGTATCCTACTTGCGGCACACATCACCAATGCCATCTATTGGATGGCAAAGGCCGGCAGAGGACTCTCCGTGTGTGAGGAAGAACAGGACAGGCTTGTGTTTGGCCATGGCCTGCAGACAGGAGATGCACACTTAGAAAGTATCATGCATTGACAAATAATGCTAAACTATTTGTGTTGTTAAAGATGTGGTCGGTCAGTGATGGTCACCTCATCTTGGTAGGCAATGTGCACGTTGCTAATTACCTGTTCGATTTCTTCATTTGTGAAATATCCACCTGGTGGTTTCACCATTGTGTGAACCTTTGCACCTGAAATAGATAAGGTTATAGAACTGACATTCGGACACTTGCTTCAATGGCCCCAAAGCCTCAGCAATTTCACATATTTTGCGTAAACATTTGATCAAATTCCAGCCTTTGGGGAAATTCTATGGTAAATGCCCGCGTAAACTGTAAGTAGCAGATACTCACCAATTCTTTCAGCGATTTCAGCCACGCGTTCTCCCCAAATTCCGTTGATTGCCACCAGGACACTTTCTCCGGGCTCAACCGTGTTGAACACCGCGCACTCCATCGCCGCGTGCCCGGAGCCACTCATGGATATTGTCATGTTGTTCTCTGTCTGAAAGGCGTACTGAATCCCCTTCTTGATGTCATTCATGATCTATATTCCCAGAGCAAAATGCATTTTTGAAAACAATTATATATTTGCTTTTGAGAACGTGGTCATGGTGGTACTGGCGCACCCCATTGCGCATTAGGGTTGCAATAGAATGCATTTATTTAACTGTCAAAAGTTGCCACCACCACCAACTAACAACTACAACAACAACCACCTTAAATATTGGATGAACTAGGAAAGTATGCACGGCAAAAATTATCCATGCATGTTAAAATATTTAAGGTGGATGGAACATGGATGATTAAAGATGGCAAACACTATACCTCATACATTTCTGGGTGCAAATGGCCAATAATCGGCCTGCCCCCAGCAGCTAACACGCGTGGGGGCACGTTGGACGGTCCTGGTCCGAACAAGTAGCGAAAAGGTGCCTCGAGTGGTCGGAGCATGCATGCCGGTGGTGGAATTGATACAGAGGACATGCAGCGGTCCAGGCGCAGCATCATCAGCGTGCTTTTTGTGGGTAGTGAGTTTTCCAGAGCCGCTTGTTGCGCAAGGAGCGCGGCTCTACGAAACACAGTCCGCTGCATCATCCTTAACGCCTCACTCCGGTTTAGTTCACTTGAGTGTCTTTGTAGGACCGACTGAATAATTGTGTTTGGCTTTTGGTTTTGCAGAAGATTTAAAGAAACAGGTCTTTGACCTATTGGACATGGATCTTCGTGCGTCATTGTGGACTGGCAACAGCCTAACGCATTGGTCAAGGATGTCTGATCTACATATTGTATTGTCAACTACACTAACAGCATCAGGTTATAAAATGTGATACTTTGATAACCATATCGATCAATGAGTAATGAGAGCATGTGAATATAACCATATTCTTGGTGAAGAATTAAACTGGGTATAACCATATTGTAGCCCATCTCCATATTTTGATTGCCCTTAATCGAAGGTATTGACTACATTTAATATTCTGATGTCACCAAATATATATTTTTTAACAACCAACTAAATAATTTGGCACACTGCAGATTAGATCATGTTTGAGAAAAGTTGACCTATACCTTTTTAATAATAAAAGAGGTGATTTCTGTAAACAGAGACTTAGAACTGGGCTTTAAAGGAACTTGCAGCACTTGCACAGGTCTGAAATAACATTGCCAAGAACCAGTTGAGTTCAGTTAAAAGTTGTTTGTGAACGTGCTCTGTTGATCTTTCCCTCCCCTGATACTGGCTGGATTTTTGAGAGGTGTCTACCCATTTGAAGACAGGAGATTGGCTGACCAGAGTACAAACAAATAGAGACACAGATACACTCACAGTCACGCGTATGTATACATTCACTTACATATCACTTATTTACATTGCCACTGAACATGTTTGTGTGCTTGCGCACAATTAAAAAAATGTGGTACAGCTTAAATCAAGCAAGAGACATGGCTTAAAACAACCCCTTAATATAAAATTGATATTTCAGATTTAAAACCCAACAAACGAACCTACTGTCCAGTCAAAGAGTGAGATAAAGGGATTAGGAACAGCTTTTAAATGAGCTCAGTTGCTCTCTTCCCTGCCTTGGGAACCCTAGTCGTGAGAGACTTTATGTGAGTACAGTGTGGGGCCACGGAGGGGTCATTTAAAACCTGCGCCTTTTCTCACAGTGCTCAACTGTTAGTAAAGTGCTTGGTGTAAATTTCATATTCTCTTACCATTGAGACTTGGCAAAGTACTATGTCTTAGTATGGAATTCTCCTGAAAAGTTTTTTTTTTACTATAGCAATATTTTATATTGCAAATCGTCAAATCGTTGTTACCTTGTAAGAGACTGTGAGAAAGTTTGCTAAAAACAGAAACAGGATCAATTGATATTAGTTTCTCTTAAACATGTGACCCCTGTGGAAGTGGAGGTCTGGCTGTCTTAAGGCCGATGGGTCTGGTTAAGCTGTCATCCTATCACAACAGGACCTTGAACGATCTGTGCTGCATGTCTCTTCATGTCCCACGTGGTCAATAATTAGACTGGCTGGTAAATAAGTGAAACTCTTCTATTTACTTCTCTGTGGCCTTTGCACCACCGATGTACTCAAAATGCTTAATGGGGGGGTGGGGGGTGGAAAAAAGAAAGATAAAGAGACATTTGGCAGTTAGAAGGCTAGAAAAAACTGTATTAGGAAGTCAAACTTGGCATAGTACTATACTCATATCAGGACATCTGTTCTATGAAGTATGACGTAACAGCCTCTGGGAACACCGAAAAAAATTACATGACATGTTTGTCAGGTTGTCTGATGGTCCTGTCAACAGCGAACTCACTTTTGTGTACAGTTGTACTTGGTGTTCCCCTGAGAAAGCCTGGGCCTGTGCAGCTGGGGATCCTGTCCAGCAGATGGAGTGCTCACACTGAGCATGCTCCACTTTCACTGGCTCAGCCAGGGCAACATAGGTGGATCACTGTAAACTGTTACGAGCATCGTAAAAAAACAACAACAACCAAGTGACTGACCTACCATAAAATAAAAACGCAACCAATTCTAATAGCAATATTCGATCGATACCATCTACATTTAGTGTCAAGTCAATCATAACAAATCCATTGTTTTCACTTGACTCCGAGACTGCATTTTGAGACACAATGACCGGCATTGTTTACAAGTTTCCGCACAACTGGACTCTTCAGTTTGAATGACAATGGTTTGATTCTCTGGAGGAATGTCTTAGTAGGCATGATCTGACTCTTGCATGCAAACACAGAGCTCCTATATAGGTCATAGGGAAAACAACTGTATACAGCTGGAATCTGTCTTTGCTTTTCATAATGAGGCTTATCCGTGGGTAACAATCTGTCTGCTTTCGGTCATGTCGATGATGTCTGTCTAGCCCCCCTCCACCCCCCGTCACACACACACACGTAACAAACACACACCAAAATGTGCGCACGCTTTCTCTTCCTTCACAGTACCACATCTCTACCTCCAGTCTCTCCCTCCTCTCCCTCAGGGCCCCCCCTCATCCTCCCCTGTCTCCCTCCTCCCATTCCGACCTCTCCCTGTCTTTCTCTCTGTGCTGCATCATTTCTGCCTCTCCCACTCTGATGATGCTGATGCTGATGTCATCGCTGCCTCCCAGCATCCTTGGCTCTGCCTCCTCAGCCATTTTGCTCTAGACTGTGGGGCGTTCTCACAGCGCAGCTCCTGCATCCATAAATCCATCTCTCTACCCACCTGCCCCCCCCCTCCTCCTGCTCCCTCCTCTCCTTCCGCTCCAGTACAGCACAGTCTGACGGACTGACGCACCACTGTGTACCAGGCCGTGCTCGCCCACCCAACCCTACACAGACTAGGGTAGCTCTCTCTCTCTCTCTGTTGCTTGGAGTGGATTCTCCATTAATGGATACACTAAGGGAGGCTGTTAGCTGATCAAGGAGAGGAACACAAAACAGAGGGCAGAGGAAGACGGAGGAACCTACTGCGGTGGTCGAGGAAGCGGTGGTGGTTAGGTAAGAAGAGCTATCCTTTTCCAAGATGTTGTATGGCGCAGACACACCAGGGGAGGTGATCCTTGCGTTCGTCTAAAGGGGGTAGATAGATGGCCATCTTGAGGCCCTTCTTCATCACAGGGTGGCAAAAAAGGATCTTAACTGGCTACTGCGACATGAGGTTGGGTTTGCAGGAATCCGTGTAACCCTGTCATTAAACTATAGAGTTATACATTATTTCTAATTGCCGTTGTGTAATCCAATGCAGTATACAAATTGGCCCTACTGATTGTCATGTGTTATCTGGAAAACAAATTGCACCTGTCATGAAGAGAACAGCAATAAATAAGTGCTCGGATTTCGATGACGTTTGAACCAGCTTACAGTTAATGAAATTGAGAGGGCCTGTATCACCGATAGCGCAGTGTTTTTGAGGTGCGGCAGCGCAAAATGGAGGTGACAATATTTACATTTGGCTGTTCGGTACCTGATGTTAAGATAAACTAGACCTCCATAACAAAATGAAAGTATGTTCTTATAGATTGTCTAGTGTAAACATTTGTGATCGACAATAATTTGCCTGAATACTGAGGATGATGAGATGATTAAAAAAAATCGCGTGGATGAATGGTTAGGGCTGAATCGCGCAGACGCTCTGGTGCCGCTATTGCTACAAGGATTTCGTGAAAACGTAGGAATAATTTTGTTGACAACTCGATATAGGTCATCAGTATATATTTGTAATACAAGAAAATATGTATTGAAGCACGACATGTGCGTTCGAGCAGACAGTGTCCGAATATCAACTGCAGCTCTAACGGGAACGGATAAACAAGGGATGCTACCCAGTGCCCAAGATATCTCTCGATGTCACCCAAGCTTATACGTGCAAGCAGCCATTTTAGGCTGTTTTAAAAATCTGAATTCTCATATTGATGGCTTTAGCACGCTACTGTGTAGTTGTTTTTCTATCCGATGACGATTAACACGTTTAATGTGTCTTGTTAATAATCGCTTGATTCATCAGACAGACTGTAGTACCGCGGTAGCCCAAATCAAGCATGAGCGTAATAAATCATATGAAACGGTGATTTGGCTGTATTTAACGTCTAAAGCAGTCCTCTTGACAACACGAGAGCTATTTTGCAGTTATCGTGTTAACGAGAAGAAATAGACGTCCTCCAACCTTGAGTTTTAGTTGCCTACATGAGTTGATGGAAGTGGCAGACTGTTCAAAACCTTTAAACATAATCTGACATTAAGCGACACCATTATCTTTTCAATCCACACTGTACCATCTCTATCCACAGGTGTCAGGTCTTCCTGGCGACAAGCCCACCCCCCTGACAGGTCTGTCCCCGTCAAGACTTGCGTCCCCTCTCACAGGCAACATGGCGGGTGCCTCGGTAAAGGTGGCGGTGAGGGTCCGACCCTTCAATTCTCGAGAAACTGGGAAGGAAAGCAAGTGCATCATTCAGATGTCAGGGAACACTACAAGTGAGTTTGACAGCATATGCTTTTTGCTTCATGTTGTGCTGGTGTAGTCGACCCAAGCCTCAGTTATGGCCTCAGATATATTAGTTTATTTGTTGCCATACAAAATTTAGTGTTGTTCCACAGCATCACTTCTAGTCACTGGTTATTGGAACCTTGAATGAATATGAATCAATACCTTATTGTTCTCTCTTGTCTTTTTTGAGTTCAATGAGCAGTAAAAATATGGGAATGTAGTTTTCTCACATCTTTTTTCAAAAAACATTTCCAGTCTGCTGACCTGAAGCACTGATGTCAGCATAAATAATACATGCTGATTGATTAAATATTTAACACTTGTGTGTGATTGTATAAGGCATATAAGTTGTATCTTTTTAGTAAGGTTATGGCCGGTGATCATCTCGAATCTGTATCCACTGTATCCATGTAGGCTATTACATATTTTATTCATGAATGCTTTTGACACTTAAAGTTGTTGGCTTCTTCCACTGTATTGCATATTGGCAGTCTTTGCATGGATGTTTGTATACATCCAGCTTATCTACTCAGTAGCCTGGTGCATGTGTACAAGAGTCAGACAGCTGGCCCTGCACGGGCCAGGCTGCAGGTGAGGCTCCGTTGGTAGTGGGCAGCGGGCCATGCGGCATGGCTGCTTGGGCTAAAACAATGGACTCAGTCAGTCCGTGGCCCGGCTTGTCTGTGTGTGGAGGATGTTGTGACCTCCGGAGCGCTCATCTCTCATCACGCAAGCCACAGGGTGCAAAGGGCCTCCTTGTTAATGTGTGGGCTGACAGACACAGTCAGCTGATGTGCCGTTGTGTGTGTGTGCAAATGCGTGTGTGTCCCTTGTGCACAAATGTGTATGTTTTGCAGTCTCTGCTGCTCTGTGGCCAGTGGCCGTTTAATGACCTAATTCCCACAGTCTTTAGGAAGCCACAGATTAAGGCCTGGGTGTACTTTCATCTTTTATTTGACAACATCAAAATACAACTAGGTCCCTAATTCTCTCTCCCCATCGCGCACTGGTATGGAAATACCCTGCCGCCTCCTTCCACTGAGTCAGTGTTTCATACAGACCACAGCGTCACTCAGCTAGATAGGAATCTGTAGACTGGCTCAGACGGGTCTTACTGTAGAATCGAGTAGACGAGCTTCTCTGCATCACCTATTCTGGACACAGCTGCAGCCTCTGGTGTTCAGGTGCGTCAAGTCCACGCAGTTTATAAAGAACTGCTCAGTCTCCCTCTAATCCCAGGCCTTGTTTTACATTTCACCAGCTCTGCCGTTCCCTTTAAATGATGAGAGTGCTGCTTCACATTACTGATCTCTGTAACCAGCCAGTCAGCTTCTCCAGGGGCAATCTTTCATCCTGTCTGCCTCAACACAAAGCAAAGAGAGACATTATTTAAAAATAGTTCATATTTAATTCTCTTACTGTGCAAAACGTCAAAAATCATCATCTAATGTGTTTTTCTTTTGTGGGTTTCTTGGGTGTTCTTGACTTTTTATACTGCCCATAAACAGTCTGAGAAACTCAATGAAGTGACACATGTTTGCAATTAATAGCAATTGTTAGGAAGTATTTTTATCTTTGATTTGACACTTCTAACCTCAGCTACTTGCTGTGTCCTTTTAGCAATCATAAACCCCAAGCAACCAAAAGAGAACAAAAGTTTCAACTTTGATTACTCCTACTGGTCACATACAACGGTGAGTCTCAAATCATGCATAAAATGGATTGATTTGCATTATTAAACACTCTTGAAATGACATTTGAAGTACTTAATGATTTAACATAACGATTTCAATTTGAACGATTTCTAAACACAATTCCTATTTCTGTACATCTGTCTGTGTGTTTGTCTGTGTGTGTGTTTTTCCGTGTGCCTCTCTGTGTGTGTGCATGTGTGTGTGTGTGCTGCCCTATGCTCCCTTCTGCAGCCGGAGGACATCAACTATGCGTCCCAGATGCAGGTTTACAAGGACATCGGGGAGGAGATGCTGCTGCATGCCTTTGAGGGCTACAACGTCTGCATCTTCGCCTACGGCCAGACCGGAGCAGGGAAGAGCTACACCATGATGGGCCGGCAGGAGAAGGACCAGGAAGGCATCATCCCTCTGGTACTTTAAGACTGACAGCTACTTTTACCTTTGGAGTCAAAGAGACCCAATCCATTGATTAGTTTTCACTGTGTGTTGTCTTTCTCTTGCAGATGTGTGAGGATCTCTTCACCAAGTTTAACGACAGCAATACCGACAACAGCACATCCTACTCTGTGGAGGTGAGTTAGCCCACTTGCAGTCTCTAGGGGACTGACACCTTTAGTAACGCGTTGATTTGAGTTTTTACTTAGAAATTAAGTTAATGCCATTTTTTTTGCTTATACAATATGAATCACTTCAGGTTATTTCTCGATGTTAGTTCAGAAAATATCAAAAAGTCGCATTTGAATCTAACTGCAAACAGCCAGAGAGAGCATCATTATTATATTATTATTATTATTAGCAAGAGTATTATCAAATCACAATGATCCCCATATTAAAGATATCACTGACATTGATATACAGTGACAAGAAAATCTCAAATGTGTTGTGGCCTGGTGTCGTCTTGCCCCTCCTCAGGTGAGCTACATGGAGATCTACTGTGAGCGTGTGCGGGACCTGCTCAACCCCAAGAACAAAGGGAACCTGCGTGTGCGAGAGCACCCCCTGATGGGGCCCTACGTGGAGGACCTGTCTAAGCTGGCCGTCACCTCCTACAACGACATTCAGGACCTCATGGACTCTGGCAACAAGGCCAGGTAACTGGAGAGAGAATGACCAAATGAATGAATGAATGCATGAATGACTGAGCTACCAAGTATGAGTACATGAATGACTGAGCTAGCAAGTATGAGTACATGAATGACTGAGCTAGCAAGCATGAATACATGAATGACTGAGCTAGCAAGCATGAATACATGAATGAAGCAAAAAGAAAAGCAAACTCAACAAAGAACAAACACCTGACAGAATTGAGGTGCAGACTAGTTGATTCAGGCAGGGCTGGGCGGATGGACGTGTGGGTAGCATGGTGGATGAGTGGACATCCAAAGTCTCTCCCTTCTTTCTCCAGAACGGTGGCTGCCACCAACATGAACGAGACCAGCAGCCGTTCTCACGCTGTCTTCAACATCATCTTCACGCAGAGGAAACACGACATGGACAGTGAGAACACCACAGAAAAGGTGCTGGAAAAACCCCCCAACTCTAAACTCGGAGTCTTATACCTTTCGGAAGGAATACAAACATTCTCCAGAATCTGTGTTATGTTCTTCACCTTGTCAAATATGATGAATGTTATCGTTCACAGGTCAGCAAAATCAGCCTGGTGGATTTGGCGGGGAGTGAGAGGGCTGACTCCACAGGGGCCAAAGGGACCAGGCTGAAGGTGAGAGGATGACCACATCAAAGGAGGGGATTTGCACGACTTCACAAGCCTCTGGTTGGAGTTCAGAGGTTGTATTGTAAGAACCTAACGCTCCGAAGTGACCATTGACCTTAATCTTCCTTTTCAGGAGGGAGCAAATATCAACAAGTCCCTGACCACGTTGGGAAAAGTAATCTCTGCTTTAGCTGAAGTGGTGAGAACCTTCCTAATTTCCATCATTTTGCAAGAAGTGACCTAACGTCAACTGGTAAAAGGTTCTAACTTCAACAGAGTTACACATTCAATTCTGTCCTATTCTTTCTTTTGACAGGACTCAGCACCCAATAAGGTACATTATACCATCCATTTGTTGATCCTATTTCAACACATGCTTTTGGTTGGATGCTTTAAAGAAAGCAACGATGCTTTCCTGATGAAGTACCCTTTGTGTCTTTGTGAACAGAACAAGAAGAAGAAGAAAGTGGAGAGTTTCATCCCTTACAGAGACTCGGTTCTAACCTGGCTACTGAGGGAGAACCTGGGTATGCAACCTCACAACTTCCTCTCCGTAGGGAATCACCAAAGAGTTTCCTCTTGGAATGACTTCATCCTATTCTATCAAGTCACCTTTCCGCTTCCCTTTACAACCGTTCTTCCATTCCTCCATAGGAGGCAACTCTCGCACAGCCATGGTTGCAGCCCTGAGCCCAGCTGACATCAACTACGACGAGACACTTAGCACCCTCAGGTGAACCTTTGCTGAAAAGATCTGCCAAAACGAATGACTCTAAACATAAAAATAAACCAAAAGAAATACAGATTTCAGGAGCCAAAAATATCATAAAGATTTGGAAGTTCACGGGGTAATGAGCAAAATCTTCCCAAGCGTATGTGGTGTGTTTGATGTTCCGATGTCTCCCCGTATGGCCTTGGACGCTCCCCAGGTACGCTGACCGTGCGAAGCAGATCCGCTGTAACGCCGTCATCAACGAGGACCCCAACAACCGTCTGGTGCGGGAGCTGAAGGAGGAAGTGTCTCGCCTCAAGGATCTCCTCTACTCCCAGGGGCTGGGAGACATCATAGAGAGTGAGTGCCTCCTCACAGGGAGAGCCAACACATGCTCTTGTGCACACACACACACACTCACACGGATGCACATGCTCTAAAGCGAGTGCTCCGCGCACCCATCTTACATGCACAAAAGAGAATCGACGCAGATGCGTGCGTGAGCATATCTCACATACCTTTCTCTTTCCTCTCTTTTCCTCTCAGCATATCCGGGTCCTGGTCCTGTGATAACTGGTTTGAAATGTGTGTATAAATCTGACAGCTCTGTCTTTTGCAGCTAACAGTATGAAGCTTAACACATTACCACAGTAGAGTCCTAATTCCCCAGAGTGTGTTTTAGCCTTCAGAGGTCCATATGATCATAAAAGGTTTACATAGAGCTAGATTGAGCGGTTGACAGTGAAGGGATGTTATTACCCTTCCTCAAAGGTTAATTACTTTTTCCTCTTCAGAACTATTTGAAAAGAGCAATGATGAAGTTGCAGTACGATGATTCTTATTGTTATTATTATATTATTTTGAATACTATAATTGTACTTGTACTGCTACCATACTAAGCACATACATTTATTTATAAGAAAGGAGCTAGGTAGTGTTTATGGCCATCATTGGGGGGTTGTCAGTATACTGGTCAAGACTGTTCTAGTAAAAGTAAAAGGTTACAAGCCAGAATACCCGACATGCCTTCCATCAGGCCACAATTAGTCTATTCCATCTGCCAGTACTTTAAAATATCATGACCAGATGAAGTCAAAGGGAATGACTCAACTTCCCATAGTCCTTTATTCTACTGTGAGGAGCTGTGCGTCAGACTCTTCATGGGGTGTCTGGCATGGACTGCTACCCTGCTTCCTAGGCCCTGTTGCCTAGCATCCCTTCCCAATGTCCCGCCCCTTTAGCTCATACAGCTTTCGATGACACTGCTGGTTGGCCTGAGGCCCAAAAGACAGACCACTGATTGGCTTGAGAATAATGTGCTGGTTTACCTTTGCTACCAGCCACACATAACATTGCTTTATTTGAGCTTGTATTAATGGATGTACATTGCATTTGAATGTCTGACTAACTGACAGTCTTTATGGCTCTGCGTGTCCCATCAGTTTGAGTTGCTCTTTTTGCTCTGTCTGCTAAGGCTTTGGTAAGCATCTTCCTGCTTCTACGATCCATTTTTTGAGCTTTCTCTTCTTCTTTTTTTTGTACTCCCTGTGTTCCCTCTTCTCCTTATATCCGTCTCTGCGTTTTTTCTCTCCACCCCCAATGTCTCTCCTCACTTCCCTGCCGTCCGCCCCTGCCCCTTCTCTCTCTCTCTCTCTCTCCCACACACGCCTCTCTCTCTGGCAGACTTGTGCGATTACAAGAACTTTGTCAATAATCGCCAGGCTGTCAATCAAAGGGGTGATCTCTCCACAGTGTCCCATGCCATGACGGGGATGAGTCCCTCCCCCTCTCTGTCCGCCCTGTCCAGCCGTGCAGCCTCCATCAGCAACCTGCACGACCGCATCTTCAGCCCAGCCAGCGAGGAGGCCATCGAGAGGCTCAAGGTAAGAGAGAGGGGAGGGGGGGAGCGGGATGAAAGAGGGGAAAGGGGGTGTAAGTCTGTCAGGCCGTCTGTTTGCGAGTCAGTTGGTCAGTCATGTAGGCCGTCCAAGTTGATATCAAACTAAATCTTGATTGTGAAAAAGATGACTTAAGATTCACGGCCACCGTTGACCACAACCGCTGTTCCTGCCTCCAGGAAACAGAGAAGATTATCGCTGAGCTCAATGAGACCTGGGAGGAGAAGCTGCGCAGGACTGAAGCTATCCGCATGGAGAGGTTGGTGTATGGTGTCAAGGGCCCCTCCCATTTCAGGCTCAAAAAGGACTAGGCCAGACGCAGTATGCAGAGGAACATCGGAGACGAGGGCAGAGCTAGTATCTCTACCTGTTATCTCTAACAGGCTGGTGTCTCTCAAAGGCCTTGAATCTAACAGCGTCTCTGTGCTCTGCGTAGGGAGGCTCTGCTGGCTGAAATGGGCGTGGCCATGCGGGAGGACGGAGGCACAGTTGGTGTCTTCTCACCTAAGAAGGTCAGAGCACTTAAAAGCACCCTCCGCCTCCATGGCGACGACGGTTCAACATTCGGCCGCGCGGACGCTGGCGATATCTGAATGTGGTTTTAAGCAGTGTTGTCTTTGTTTCAGACCCCCCACCTGGTGAACCTGAACGAGGATCCTCTGATGTCAGAGTGTCTGTTGTACTACATCAAAGATGGCATCACCAAGTAAGACCTGGCCGTGAACGAACATTTGTCTAATGCATCACAGTGCCTCACATCTGCTAAACAAATAGGTATGGCCAAAGGTATAGCCTTTAACCATGTAGCATAGGTAATGTAACGGGCATACAGTGCTGAAAGGCTTGCTGTCTCTCCTGGGCGTCATCGTCATGTCATCTTTGTCTGTTTTTCCAGGGTTGGTCGGGATGACGCCAGCAGTCGTCAGGACATCGTACTTAGCGGCCATTTTATCAAGGATGAACACTGCACTTTCACCAGCTCCTTAGGGCCAGGGGGGGAAGGTGAGCCATGGGGGAGAGGGATAACACACATTCAGCAACTGGTCTCCCTTCCCATGTATCTAGTGTTTCTGCCCACTAATCTGTGGTCTGAATTGACAAGTAGCTGTAGAATCTGCCGAGTCACCAGGCGTTTGATCTCCCGATTCTCTGTGCGCACCAACAGGAGTCGTCACCTTGGAGCCCTGTGAAGGGTCAGAGACCTACGTCAATGGGAAAAGGGTGACCACGCCCACCGTCCTACGATCAGGTCTGCTCCTTGACATTCCCCTCCAAAAACAAGAAAAAAGCGTGTTACACATTGTTATACATAACCCTATACATGACCCTTAACCTGACCTATGGCTCTCTCTCCCTCCCTCTCTCTGGCTCTCCAGGGAACCGCATCATCATGGGTAAGAGCCACGTGTTCCGCTTCAACGACCCGGAGCAGGCACGGCAGGAGCGGGAGAGGACCCCCTGCGCCGAGACCCCTGTGGAGCCGGTGGACTGGGCCTTCGCCCAGAGAGAGCTGCTGGAGAAGCAGGGCATTGACATGAAGCAGGAGATGGAGCAGAGGTGCGTACCTGGACACGCCACTGTGCACTCCCTAAAGCTCAGCGGTCGTAACGCTGTCAAGGTCGACTGAGAAGGTTCGCAGTAGAGCAGATATCTGAAGGTTTATTCCCCGTGCAGGCTACAAGAGCTGGAGGATCAATACCGCAGAGAGAGAGAGGAAGCTAGCAACCTGCTGGAACAGCAGAGACTGGTGAGACAAGCCGCCATGTTAGATACTCACAGGAAGCACATAAAAGCACGTTCGTTTGTAGCAAATAGGAGACATGTATTTGCTTGGCGTTAGACAAACCATGTTTTTATGTCCAACTGTCTACATGGGGGTTCATTTCAGGACTATGAGAGCAAACTAGAGGCCCTTCAGAAGCAAGTAGACTCCCGCTACCTCGAGTCTCCAGAGGAGGAAGAGGAACCTGAAGAGGAAGGTGAGCCCGTCTTTCCCAGTAAGCCATTTTAAATTTCGCACTACGTTTCAGACATTACATTCATGCGTTTGGGACTGGCAGACAGTCGGTGGCATGGGGAATATTCGAGATTAAAAAGCAACAATGACAGAATAGCATTTAGCAACGGCGCCCTTATCCCACAGTTCCCTGGACCAAGCGAGAGACGGAGCTGGCTTTGTGGGCGTTCCGTAAGTGGCGTTTCTATCAGTTCACCTCCCTGAGGGACCTGCTCTGGGGCAACGCCATCTTCCTCAAGGAAGCCAACGCCATCAGTGTGGAACTCAAGAAGAAGGTTAGATGATCCTGATTGTCTTGTAGGCTAATAGACTGTTAAACAATTGCATGATTTCTTTCGATTACGTTGAATAATTACGCTACATTACTGCATTTAGACAGCATAATATAGACTCTGTGGTCATTTTCAGGGCTGTTCATAAATCCAGGACAAAAACAGGACTGTGTGCTGTTACTAGAAATAACCTAGCACGTCGAGGCAAATTTGATTTGTCGTGGCAAATGGGTCTTGGCAAAATCAATGATTCTCACATTTGATTCCATTGAAAAAAACACATTTGGCCGGGCAGAAATTGGATTTGTGTCGAACGCGGTGGACGTGTCCAGGCTGGCCTGTCGCTAACGCACTTAGCGCCTGCAGGTGCAGTTCCAGTTCGTGCTGCTGACGGACACGCTGTACTCTCCGCTGCCCCCGGACCTCCTGCCCCCTAGCGTGGCCAAGGAGAGGGAGAGACGCTCCTTCCCCCGCACCATCGTGGCTGTGGAGGTGCAGGATCAGAAGAACGGGGCCACGCACTACTGGACCCTGGAGAAACTCAGGTAGACCTGCCCACGTCTGGATGACCATGTCAAATTCATACGGTTAATGTGACCTTTCAGTGGAAACACTTTACCATCATGAAACGTGCTTTGGCTGGGTATGCACCACCTTTCAGATATACTCAAGATATTTTAGCTTCTCTATTAAACACTGAGCCCAGTGAAGTAGTTAGTTTGTACTGACAACAATTAAGCAGTACGAACCAGTAACCCATTGGCACCTTCTGTACAGGAGGTACAAAAGGTTTCCTTTGGCTCTGTAGGCTTCTCTCATGTTGCTGTCTGTAGCTTCCTATCATAACCCTGTGTCGTGGTGCGTTACTGCCCCCCGCAGGCAGAGGCTGGACCTGATGAGGGAGATGTACGACCGAGCAGCCGAGGTCCCCAGCAGTGCGGTGGAGGACTGTGACCACGCCCTGACCGGAGGAGACCCCTTCTACGACCGCTTCCCGTGGTTCCGTCTGGTGGGCAGGTAAGGCCCGGGCCCTCCTGTCATGGTACCGCTCACAGGAAAAAGAAACTCAACTAGAGACTTGTACTATGCTTTTTTGGGGAATATTTCAACGAACTTGGTTCTGACTGTGCTTGTTCTCTGATCCACCAGGGCGTTCGTGTACCTGAGCAACCTGCTGTACCCTGTCCCCTTGGTGCATCGCGTAGCCATCGTCAGTGAGAAGGGAGAGGTGAAGGGCTTCCTTCGCGTGGCGGTGCAGGCAATCTCAGGTACTGCAGGTCTGGGTGGATGAGGACATCTGTTGTGGTGAGGTGGATGAGGTCTTCTCCATGTTGTTGGATGAAGGGTGATTGAATGTGGAAATCCTCCTCTCTCCTCAGCTGATGAGGAAGCACCAGACTATGGCTCAGGGGTGAGGCAGTCTGGCACTGCCAAGATCTCCTTTGAAGACCAGCAGTTTGAGAAGGTACCAGAGTGGAACTGTGCTGAACTGTGTTGCAATTCAAATGAAAACAACAAAATCACCATGAAATGAAAATCAAATTGTAGGAAACCAGAGATTCGAGTATGTGTAAATGATTCAAAAATGGGGTCAATTGAGCAGGGATATAGTGGATATGCTGCACAAAATGGCAGTTTTCCCATGCGGCATATGCCAGTGTGTTGAGGTGTTGTGTATTTCCTGGTCAGTTTCAGACGGAGTCGTGTCCAGGTGTCATGTCCCACTCCAACACCTCCCAGGAGGAGCTGCGTATCGTGGAGGGAGAGGGCCAGAACTCAGAGATAGGAGTGTCTGCTGATGAGGTCAACAACAACACTTGTGCAGGTAAGCAACAAGCCCCTTGGTCTGCATCCCATAAACATCACTTGGGTGGAGAGAGATCTATGTTATCTGACCTTTGCGTGTGTGTGGTCCAGCCACTCCAGAGCCCCCCAGTAGCCCTCTAAAGGGGGTCTTAGGCCCGGGTCTGGACCTCCCGTTGGAGCTCTACCAGGAGAAGGCTCTGTCCCATCTGAGGATCGGCAGCACCTTCACCTTCAGGGTCACTGTGCTGCAGGCGTCCAGCATCTCCGCCGAATACGCAGACATCTTCTGCCAGTTCAAGTGAGTCCGTTCAACCTATTCATCCTTCTTCTGCCTTTATTTAAACTGGAGCTCAACGTCCGTGAGCTGTTTGAAATGCGATGAAGTTGAAGGATCTTGAAATGCAGCATTTTCATGACTTGTAGAGGCTCTGATAATCACTGTGGTTGTTATGTCTTGGCTTGCTGCAGCTTCATCCACCGTCATGATGAGGCGTTCTCCACTGAGCCCCTAAAGAACACCGGCAGAGGACCTCCACTCGGGTTCTATCATGTCCAGAACGTAAGCACTTAATGCAGTGAAACGGACGTTTTGGGGGATTGCTGTTAAACTGCAGAAATTGAACTACCATACCAGAAGTTTGACCACCATGCCTTATGATATTGTTTGTTTTGTCACTGTGCTAGATCACAGTGGAAGTCACCAAGTCGTTCGTGGAGTACATCAAAACTCAACCTATCGTCTTTGAGGTCTTCGGCCACTACCAGAAACAGCCGTTCCCACCCCTTTGCAAAGATCTCATCAGGTTAGGAGACCCTCAAATCTTCCTAATCCACCTTAATCACGCTCAGTCATCTCCTTGTTTCTAAGCTTTCATTTGTCACGACCCATGGGACACATTTAACACAGGTTTATTCTTTCAGTCCCCTTCGACCTTCAAGGAGGCAGTTCCCCAGAGTTATGCCCTTGTCCAAACCAGGTGAGCATTTCTCCGCGACCGCGTCTCAGTCTGTTTCCCACCCTTTAGTCCCAGCCAGACCCTGAGACAGTTGTCCCTGCTCCTCTGTCCTAGTGCCGGCCACCAAGCTGAGCACCCTGACTCGCTCCACTGCCGGGCCGTGTCACTCCAAATACGACCTCATGTCCTTCTTCGAGATCTGCGAACTGGAGGCCAACGGAGAGTGAGTGCTCCCCTACAGCTGAAATCTCCTTTTATACGTCACCTCTCACACCTATTTTTCTTGAACAGTGAATGATATTCAATCCTATTCCAAGACAGCAACACAATTTGATCTGTTAGTTTCCCCCTGCTATTTTTCTGCTCACACTCATCGATTGTGAGGCTACCCAAAATGTTTAATTATATCAGTGACATTGTAGCTGGTGGTCTGGTCAGTGAGGTGATTGTGTCTGTATTTCTGTACAGCTACATCCCTGCTGTGGTGGACCACCGAGGAGGCATGCCCTGTCACGGAACCTTCCTGCTCCACCAGGTCAGCCTTGCCCACCCACCTGGATTTCTGACGGGGTCACACGGCACAAAGTTCACTTCCTGTGTGATGCTCACATCCTGTTTGATGGTGTCCTCTCCACAGGGAATCCAAAGGAGGATCACGGTTACCATAGCGCACGAAACAGGAAATGATGTGGAGTGGAAGGAGGTTAAGGAGCTGGTGGTTGGTGAGTACGGGAGAGGATTGGATCGGGAGCTACCTGTGCGTTAAATACAGTTCCTCTATGGGAGTTGTCGCCATCCAAACATTGTCACCATAACAACGATTGTTTACCCTGTGACAGGTCGGATCCGCAACACCCCAGAGGCGGACGAGACCATCATCGATCCCAACATCCTGTCTCTCAACATCCTGTCTGCTGGCTATATTTGGCCCTCACACGATGACAAGTACGTTGCCTCTCTCTCTCTTTCTCTCTCTCTTTCTCTCTCTCTCTGTCTGTCTCTCTCTCTCTTTCTCTGTCTCTCCATTTCTCTCTCTCTCCCTCTCCTTCACTGGTCCATTCTACGAGGAGTCGTGGATTTCCTCTCTCACATTTACAATAAATAGCATGACTTATCCAGCTTTTCGCTCAGTCAATGTTGCAATATCCACCCCCCCCCCTACATAAATACGATGTTCCTGATTCTCTCACCTTTTTAACTCACAACCTCTTGCTTCTCTCTCTTTATGCTTTGCCTGTGACAGTGTTTCCCTGGGAGATGACCATAGGTATACAGTAATACCGCTCTTACTTTCCTCGCTCCAACCTCTTCTGTCAGCTCTTTTCACTGTTTTTCCACAACTGCCTTCCTTCTCCTTTACACACACCCACGCCCAGACAGGCACGCAGTAACTGGATCTTGACTCTCTACCTGCAGGACGTTCTACCGATTTGAGGCAGCGTGGGACAGCTCCATGCACAACTCCCTCCTCCTGAACCGTGTGACTCCCTACGGAGAGAAGATCTACATCACCCTGTCGGCGTACCTGGAGGTAAACGCGAGGCACGCTGCCAGGGGTCTGAACACCATCGCTGCTAGGGGTCTCTCGCCAGACCGTCTCAGCTTGCACCAACGTTCTCCCTGAACACGTTGGCATTCTACGAGGTCACGGTTTTGGGGTGGCGAGGAGGTGTCAGAATGGGGTTCTCACCCTGGAACCGTTCCACTGTCTTGCAGATGGAGAACTGTACTCAGCCCACGGTGATCACCAAGGACTTCTGCATGGTGTTCTACTCACGGGATGCCAAGCTGCCCGCCTCCCGCTCCATCAGGAACCTGTTCAGCACAGGCTGCCTGAGACCCTCTGAGAGGTAAGGCTCAACTGTGGAACCCTGGCCAGCTCACCCTCTGGTCAGGCAAATGCTAGACCTGGCCAGCCCCTGCTTGGCTCTGAGGAAACACATCTGCCTCATCTCTAAATGACAGCAGTCCTCGAATCAAATGCTTGACTTTGCCCTCTTCTTCTCTTCCTCAGTAACCGTGTGACTGGAGTGTATGAAGTCAGTCTCTGCCACGTTGCTGACAATGGAAGTCCAGGTGAGAGCGGCTGTTCTGACATTCAAACTTAGCGTGGGGTTGAACTAAGAGAAGGAACGCGTGCCAAGACTGATTTTCAACTTGCCCTGCGTCCTGCCTTGTCCCTCAGGCATGCAGCGGCGACGCAGGCGCGTGCTGGACACCTCGGTGGCCTACGTCCGCGGGGAGGAGAACCTGGCGGGCTGGAGGCCGCGCAGTGACAGCCTCATCCTGGACCACCAGTGGGAGTTGGAGAAGCTCAGCTTGCTGCAGGAGGTAAGGAGTCCGATCTGTGGGTGTGATTTTGGGGGTGGGGTGAGACTGCGGGCTGCCACCTGATTGGTGGCAAAGAAGAGGTACCAGTATTGTATTTGGGGTGTCTCATTTTCTGGCATATGTGTGTCGTGTGTGCGTTCTGCTATGAGTCTTTGAAGTATAGGACTCATGCAACACTCCCTGCCTCCCTTATGAGCAGTTAAGCGTAGAGGCCTTGCAGGGTGCGTGTGGTCTAGGACGCATCGTATGGTGTAAGAGCCAATACGACATCAGCGATTTCGCCAAGAGCCCAGTCCTCAGCCACAGCCCTGGGGGCATCCCCCCTCTGGAGAGCCCCAGCCAGAGGCAGAGGGCAGTGGCTGCAACGAGTGGCACCGGTTTACCAGTCGCCCCTGGCTTCTCCCGGCCTAACTCATCCCCTTACCGTGCACCGCGCTTAGCCGGACTGCATATATCATACTTATATTTAACTCGCAGGACACCTCAGTGAATGCTGCTATAGGGGTCTTTCGCTATCGATTGAGTTTTCACCTGGTGTGTGCTCTATATTTCTTTGTCCCTCTCTCCTCCGTCACCCCCGTCTCACCTATTTCCTCATCACGCTCGCGTCATCCCTCGTGCTGTCTCGCCTGGCTGCTCTTGACCATGTTCAACAGCGTTTAGAGTACAGCAGCTTCATCCGTGCTAGCACCAAGCGCACGTGCCGTAGAGGCAAAAGGTGAGCCCAGCCCACCCCTTAATTGATTGCCCCTTCCCCCTCCCCAATCACCCTCCATCTCACCCTGTCCTCATCCTCAAGTCCAACCTCCGATACGAACCCTCGCACGGCGCACGTGCCTTAGCTCATAAAACCTCGCATCGCTCTTCTGCTTTATCCGTCTCGCTTATGGTTATCCGTCCCCTTTCCCCTTCTCCCACCCCGCCCCCCCCCGTGCCACCCTGCTGGCATATTTGAGACCACTTCATTACAACCACAACCTTACTGCTGTTATCCAAGGAACTCCACGCGTTGTGATTCACCTTGTCATCTTACTCTGCTCATGTCGCCCAACTCCCTCTTATTTTGTTGCCCTTCCTGCCTTCTTACCACCCCTTGTCCTCCACCCCCGTAGCCCCCCACCCCTCTAGCCCCCCTCCCTTCTTCCCCAGAGTATGGCAGGGTTCTCCTTTTCTAACGTTACTACGGCATGTTCCATTGGTGAACTCAATCAAGGGGCTCTCTGTTTCCTTTGTGTTTATTGTGCTAGTCCAGACTTAGCATTAGTCTACTTTGCTGTTCCTCCAAATAAAATGCATAAGAACCACTGACTTACGGAAAATGTACTCAATGTATGTGCGTGTTTGTGTTTGCTTACGTGTTTTTACGCGTGTTTCTGTGTGTCTGTTTTTGTTTGTTCCCGTGTCTCTGTGAATTTGTGTTTCTACGCTTGCATGTGTTTGTTTTTGTATGTTACTGCATGTATCTGTATGTGTGCCCTGTGTGTGTATCTGTGTGTGCATGTGTGTTTCAGCTGTCTGAGATGTCAGCGTCGCTGATGAGGGAATCCTCCTCCTCCGGACTGAGCACGCTCACTCCATCCTCTACTTGTCCCTCATTGGTCGAAGGACACTATGACATCAGGTTGGTGTTAGCTCCCCCCCCCCAAAAAACAAACAAACAAATTGTCCTGTTCTTCCAAATAAACTAAATGTGTGTGAGGCCCCTATACAATCAAGTCAGAAGTGTTGTGAGCATTATGAAGACGGTGAGAGTGGTTGTGTGTGGTGTCCAGACACACGGAGCCCGGCTCAGGGGCCTCCACCCCAGACCTGGACCCCTACAGCCCCGTGGGCAGGAAGAGGGCCTCCCGCGGCTGCACCTTCGTCCCTGATATCCAGGAGATCCGCGTCAGGTCAGAGCCTCAACACACTACGCACTGCATCACCATGGAACATGAATCTGGGATCAGTAGGAAAATATCCAGAAATATACTGCTGTTCATGAAATGTAATGTATATATATATGTATATGTTTGCAGCACATATAGTATACCTGTAGCACACATACAGAAGAGGAAATAACGTTAGGATTGCACTTGTGTCAAGAATCCGGACTGCCTAACACTCCTGGACAGTACTATATATATATATATACTTGACCTTTGACCTGTTCCTGTATCATGCGGGCTGTAGTCCCATTGTGTCTAAGAAGGGCTACCTGCACTTCCTGGAGCCCCACACCAGCGGCTGGGTGAAGCGCTACGTGGTGGTGCGCCGACCCTACGTCTACCTGTACCGCAGCGAGAGGGACAGCGTGGAGAGGGCTGTCATCAACCTGTCCTCCGCCCAGGTGGAATACAGCGAGGACAAGCAGACCCTGCTCCGGGTAAGACCGACCGGGACTACTTTGTTACACCATAACTGCACCTTCCAATCCATCAAGCTGCATCGCAAATGTGTTTTGGATGCGGGAGGATTATGGCTGTTTAAGAGGTTTTTGTGTTGGGGGGTAGATGGTATCAAATGAGGAGGTGAGGATGATTTCAGGTTGGAAGATGGACATGTTTGATATCGTTGTTAGTCCGTGTGTGGATGGTGACGGTTCTTTGTGCCTTAGACTCCGAACACCTTCACCGTGTGCACCGAGCACCGTGGGATACTGCTCCAAGCCAGCAACGACAAGGAGATGCATGATTGGCTGTACGCTTTTAACCCTCTGTTGGCTGGAACCATCAGGTGAGGCGATCCTGGTGTTCAATATCCCGATATCTCACTGGCCTCACCACCGTGACAGATCAAGGATCTGTTTCCACGACCTTCCACCGCTAACCAACCTTCTCCTCCCCTCCTCAAGGTCTAAGCTCTCCAGAAGAAAGTCGGGTCCCAGGATGTGAGGAGCGCCCGCCCGCAGCGGAAAGAACAAACACAATCTAAAGGCTTAACTGACCCCAACGACCCTCTTATGTATATAGGTTCCCTGCTCTGTCCTTCGCACCCATCCTAGCTCCCTCCCCCCTCTCCCCCCAAACCCCTTCAACCCCCCCCCCCCTCGGAGCCACCTACGAATCCCTCACGGGTGGTTCCCTTACCCCCACTCACTTGTCTCCATTTGTCCCCCCGATCCCACTAAGACCCATAGGTACTCATGTAAGACTAACCCAAGACTGGCCCAGCTAGCGGGGCTTACCTCTGCTAGGTGTTAGGCCTGGTAGTGATGGCCCTCTGTCATGTGCATGTAGAATCGACAGTTCCCCAGGCCAGCAGTCATTGTCAGACGATAGGTAAAGAAGATAGGTAAACAGCAGATAGGTAAACGTCTTGATAGCAGACTAGTCTGACTTGTTGCCATTTCCAACACAACCCCTTGGACCCTGTATATGATGCCCAGTCCCCAAACTGTCCATGGATTTCTCATTAACTCTGTAGTCACATAACGGTAGTGGTGACATGGTATATCCCTTTTATAGCCCTCATAAGACATGTCTGTGTGTGTTTAGTGCAGGAAACATAGCAGTACTTATCAAGCTAATTCGTATCTGAATCGCGAATCCACATCACTGTACCTCTAGAGTGGTTGGGTTCTACAGCCTGGTTGACGTTGCATTCGTTTCATATTGGAGGTCTTAGACAGTCTGTGGTGGATGTTTTGGTCTGCGAACCAAGAGATTCCTGGGATACGGTGACAAGTCTGTATCAGGGACATAGGGACCTTAGAGGGCGAAGGGGGAGCTGTTCAGCTTCCACATTTACATGTTTGCTCACTGTGCTGACTCGTCATGTAACACACACTGCCTAACTTACCAGTGAATTGTGCCCTTGACTTGTTTCTGCCTTGTGTAGTTTTGTACAAATATGATTTGAATCTATAACACTATTTTATTCCTTTTCATTTTTTTATTGTGTTCAAGTTGAATCTCTGACCGGTTTTGTCGCATGGCACTTTATTACCTTGAGTTTGTTGTCTCGTTCATTTACTCCGTTTTTTCGAACCAAAGCGTTTTCGGTTCGAGACAGAAAACGCTCTCTCATATCAGCGTGACGTAGATTGTAATCCCCGTAAAGGCCCGCCGCGTCCACTCCTATCCTCTGACCCCGAATGTCTTGCTTTGTAAGTTCAGTGTACTGGTAGGAAGCACTCAGAGCAGCCACTAATGAAGGATGGCAGGGGCGAAGGTCCGTGGAAGAGTTTGGGAACTAGCATGGACCTATATTTTGGTGACGGGAAGATGGAAGAAGCGTGACAGTGTAGTCCCATGCTCCAAGTAGTGCCTCCCTCTTCCTCTGAGTTTGCTCTGTTCCCCAGACATATTCTCAATCTCGGACTCCATCCTTCTTAGTGCTACTACTGCTATTTATAGGACATTTTATTCACTGTACTATGAACCTGTTTATAATTGATACAGCGTATCCATATTATCCTTCAGACTGAATACTATCCGTATAGACTAACACCATACATATAGGAAGTGTAGTACAGCTAATCGTTGTGTAAAGTTGCATATAAACATTCCTTGCTTTGCTTTTTTTTTACGGCCTGGTGCTTGTATCTGAACCTACACAGTATAAACCTGCTGATATTATACGAGAACCCACTAACGGGGGAGTTGGGAAGTGGTTGTTTTTGAAAACCATACTCTTACCAAGGTGACCACTACTGTCTAAAGTGTGCTGCTTAAGTTACAGATATGTTGAATACATCCTTGCAAGCAGTTGGCGTAAAAGGCCATTCACAAACACGACTGGCGTCACCGTCTGGTGGTTCAGTGTGAATACGACGTTGTCGGATGATGCTGTGAACTTGTGTCCAAGCCGTGGCCAGTCAACCACAGGTTTGCGTTGGGAATGTTTGTCCTTGTTCGATGCTACGATGGTCAATATTTGGCTCAGTACCCAGTCTGTGGGGTCTCAGTGTGCCTCAGGCCAGCCAACCTGTAGAGCATTCTCAGTTCCCCACGACTGAACATGATGTCACCCAGCACAGTCCACAGTCTTGATTCGGTCATATGGAAAGACTTTTGCCAGGTTTTTTGCCAGAGTGTAGAGCAGTTTAGTGGTAATGTAGCCCCATAAAAATACTTATGTACTGTCAGTTTCTGGTCACCTTGGTTTAAATTGTATGACCTTTTATGTGCACTAGTAGTTATGTTGTGTGCTAGAACAATGAAAAAAATACATAGCTTTATTTATAAATACCTGTTGCTGTTCAAAGACGGATATAGTATGTTGGACTAATGACCAAATTACAAAGAAGCACGAGTTCTCACTTTGATCTAATTTTCATGATTCTTAAGATGAAGCTTGTATAGAACGATGAGGGAAGGGTGACTCTAATCCTTTGAAAGAGATGCATCTCATTCGAAGGTACACTTTCGTCTCTACACCATCCGAAACATTCACTGTACAGTTGACCAATGACTTTGTCTGCTTTTTATTCCAAACATTAGGATGTCTGGTTTTACATCATTTAAAAGGAAATCACATCGCAAGTTGAAAAGAAGTAAAACTCCTATAGTACAATATTTCTGTGAACTGGTTATACCACGTAAAAGATTATGGGTAGGCTCGTTTTGATTTGATTTTTTAAAAATTTTTGTTAAGTGGCATATTTTGGGATCTGAGCATGTAGATCCAGCTCCCTCACTATACCTCCCCCCCTCTCTCTCTCTCTCTCTCTCTCTCTCTCTCTCTCTCTGTTTCTCTCTCTCTCTCTTTCTCTCTCTAACTCCCCTGTCTCTCACTGTATGTGTCTCTCTGTCTCCCTCTACCTCTCTATCTCTCCCGCTCTCCTCTCCGCTTGCTATTACCGTAACGTCAGGTTTGTTCAGTTCGGTCCTGTTGAGAAACCCCCCCCTCCATGCAATGCCTCTCACTATAGCTTGTCATCGGCTGTGTCTTGTATATAAAACCCGATTGCTGTGGTCAGTCCTATCACACGAATCATGTTAATCCCTCCCTTCCCCCCTTTCTACCATTAGAATAACTGGCCTGTGATGATGATGTAATCTCAGTTCTCTGCTCACGTTCTCTTTGAGTGTACTGGAGTTCTGGTGTCTTCTAATGTTTGTGGACAGGTAACAAAGTTGTCAAAAAAAAGTTAAATAAATGTGAAACTTATGCAACACTTTCTTGTGTCGTGTGTGTATGTGTGTGTGTGTGTGTAGATGTTGTTGACTTTCCCTCAGTGGGTTTGCAGATCTCATAGATTCACAGCAGGTAGAAGATATTCCAGCGTTCTATACGATATGGGATCCTCATTCCAGCCCTTATCAAATATCTCACGTTGCGTCTGAAACTTCTCAACTCATGTAAGCGTTTATATCTCTGACCATATCCCTGTGCACCCAGTCAGGTGACCCCTGGTGCGGCCGAGAGGTGCGCACCTGTGAGGCCTTCCATTATTGATCATGCTCTCAGCACAGGCTGACCATTTAGACTAATCCTTTAATAACACAGACATAAACACTGTGCTTATCATTTGCCACAATGGAGCAGAAAGAAAAGGCCAGGGAGCACCTGTCTGTGGACCGACACAGATGAAGTTACACACCCGACAGAGAGATCAGGGTCTTTGTGATTTCTAACTAGTTTGGAAATACAGCCTGTTGTATGTGTAATGAATATTTCACTGTGTGTGTGTTCAGTATGCTGTGCGTGTGGGCTCACGTCTGTTCACATGCGAGCATACCTGTGCGTGTGTGGACCGTGTGGCTGTGCGAGCGCCCACGGTGAGACGGTCGTTGGCTGCATTGCCATTCTACACAGTGTGTCTGCGTGGGGGGGGGAAAAGCTATTCCGATTGATTTGAACTCTAAGCTTGCGTCAGACGTCTGACTAGTTTTGGACTCCTTCGCTCTAGGAACAAACACCCCCCCCCCTTCCCACCCACACACACACACACACACGCACACAGCTCCCATCCCTACCAAGCCAAGTCTCTCATTCATCTGCCTGGCTGAATGGCAAACTGTCAAGCTTCCACTGAAAGCCCACGCGATCATGCATGCCGTCTTTCTTCTCTGTATCATGCTAATGCCAACTCATAGACCTGGTTTTCTTCACATCCTCATGACCATAGGTCTACTTCCTGTTACTGGACATCCAATCCCTCCCCTTCAATTATTGACACTAAGAAGGCCCCCTCTCTGAGGGGTTTGGTACATTAGGTGCCGTTCCTGAGACTTCTTGTCCATTGGCTGGGAGGCTGAGAGGGCGTCAAAGAACGACCGGTCTGTTTCTCCAACCAACAGCCAGTCTGCATTACTGCTGGGAAGAGTTCAAGGTAAGTACAACACACTCACCTTGAGATGACATGAATTGCTCGCAGGTATGAATCTGTTTGGTTTTCTTCATGCTGTCAACCATCTGACCATTCAGGTGGAGCGTATTACCTTCTGTTAAAGCAGGTTACATTTGAGCCAATATTGATGAGCCACAAAATCAGACTGCGACATTCTTATTCTTCAGGTTGTTTTAACACAGTATTTATCCACATTGTCTCCAACTTATGGCATTCATTTTCAACAATAATACTGTATACATCATAACAGTTGAACTTTATGCCTACAAATGCATATGATGAGCATTTGAATGTGTAACATTCACAAACTGTTTTGTGGAAAGTTCCTTGTGCATTATTCTGTGGAGGGACACATCTGGGAGTCACCTAGCCCATTGACTTTGGGTGGCAAAGTCCCGCATAATGAACTATGTAGCATTTAGGCTAATGAATAGCATCAAGCCCATTACAAATCCTGTGAATCACTTGGCTACTTGACCCAGGCTATCAAATTTCTGCCCTCTTACACACTGCGTCTTTCATGCGCCCCATGGGGGCTACGCTACGCTCACCTATCTGGGCTCCCATTTCACCCCTTGCATTTACCGCAGTCTTTTCAATCTCGTGTGGGTATGTTTGTGCGCTATACCGTTTGTGTGGTTCTACGGTAGGTGTGTGCGAGCATGTCTATGTGTTATGTTGGCGCGTGTCAGTGTGTGTAACTCCGTGTGTGTGTGTTCTGCACTCCAGGGATCTTGGTCTCTTAGACGATTGCTTTGGGGCCTCTTATGGAGTTGATGTTGGGTCATGTTCTGTGGTTCCATTTCTGTCCAGGCAGGAGATTCACTCTTTGTCATCCCATGCTGTTTGTCGTTGTCGTTGCTATGTGTTGACTTCATGATGGCAATAAATAGGTCATTGCTGATAGAAGAAGTACAGTTTTTTGATTCAACCTTCATCCCAACTGACTTTGATTTTCTCCATCTACATAGAAAGCCAGTTTAACTCAGAAACCATTGTTTTTGGAAAAGGACCCAGTGTTTGGATGACCAGCATGGAGAGCAACAAGGTGACCAATCCTGAAGTCAGGGACAGAAGATCACCTTCAAATAACATTATGTTCAGGCTTAAAATGTCATTCATCTGCTTTTATTCACTTTCTTCACAGTTTATATTGAGGCTCAAAGTTTAGCTGTCTTAAACCAGCGTGAACAAGACTCAAGGATAAATCCAGTCTTCTTATTTGCAGTGTGCAGTTTTGCTCTGCAGTGACACAGACCTGTTCCTCACCCTTGGCCCTGTGTGTGTTCCCAGCAGCCGGTGAAGGAGGTGCCCCCCCAGCCTCGCCACCCAACCCCACCCCCTGCAGCCTCACCTCTGCCCTCCACCTCCACCCCCACCCCCACTTTGAGGCATGCCACCGGCTCAATGCAGCATGTGCAGGTGGCCTCCTCTGGTAAGTTAGCGTCTAGTAAGTTAGCATCATATGCAATCGTATTTAGCAAGTTAGCATCTGGTAAGTGCGTTAGCATTCCACTTAGCATCTTGTAAGTCTGAGTCTAGATTTAATGAGTCTCTCTGTCTGTTAGGGATGTATAAAGTAACACAGTCAGAATGGCTTGTGTTGTGTTTGTAGTGGTGACATCCTTCAACCTGCTGAAGCCACCGGAAAGGGACCACAGCTTGTTCTCTCAGATGAAGTCCATCAAGTCTCTGAGACAGGCTGGCATCACCGCTGTCTTCACTGGGCAAACGGTAGGCTGCCAGGGTAAAGGTGCAACATGACAGTGTTGTTCATGCTGATAACCTACGTTGATGTTATAGTAATATGTAATAGTAATATGTAATAGTAATATGTTCTCAGTACCCTACAGCTGGAGGATAATCATATGCTATTACGAGTATCTTTTTGGGTGTTATAAGCCAGTCTTTTACCCATGTGGACAGAGGGGGGAGCATGAGGGCGAGCTGATAGCGCTGCCCTTGGAGGAGGTCATCCTGGCGGACATCGACACTCTGGTGCCCACCCACGACGAGAGTGGCCGGCCAATAGCGGAGTGGAAGAGGCAGGTGATGGTGCGCCAACTGCAGGCCAGGCTACAGGAGGAGGAGGACGAGAGGATACAGGTGGGCGCAGATACGCAATCACATGCACACTTCGTCACACACGCTCATGCATACACACACGCATAGCAGGGCAGGTTATGCGTGTTGTGACGCACGTTTCGTCTCTCACACCCAGGACGGCACTAACGGCTGTGCGGAGGCGGAGGGTTGGAAGTTCTCCCCGACCCACAACGCCATCCTGAGCCCCTTTGGCGAGCTCCTGACAGAGGCCGACCTGGACTTCCTGGAGCGGCAGATGGAGAATGCGTCCATGCAGAAGCACTGCCGGGCCTACGAGCTGGAGCTGGCTCGCCTCACCGAGGAGCTGAGGGCCATCCTGCCCGACCCCATCGTCAACATCACCGTCAACACCGAGTTCCTCCAGCAGATGGATGCCGAGGGCCACCTCTCCTTACCGGTGTGGTGCAGCCGCGTCTCTGGCATCGTCAGGAACATGTCTTACCTCCTGACCGGCCTGACCAGCCTCAGCGACGTGGAGGTAGAGGGGCAGGGGGCAGACGTGGCGCCAAGGCCAGAGCCGGTGGAGGGTGCTGGGGTGTGCAGGATACCTCACGTTGGAATGGCGTCAGCTTTCAGTCACCGTCTGGAGAGTCAGAGCTACAGCAAGGGGAGGAGAGAGGCTGTGCAGAGGGAGATCCAGCAGTCTGGGGTGTCGGTCAGGAACCTAAGGTCCAATTTTGAGGGTCAAATTGGGGAACTGTATCCTTTCGCTGGATTTCTGAATGATTCCCAACGCTTGGGTGACATGGGAAGCCGAGGAGGGGTTAGGAGCGGGAGGGTGGTGGAGTTGGCTGAGGTAAAGAACCAAAGCTCTAACAACACGGGCCGCAAACTGAGCTGCCATGACACCCCAGCACCTCGGGTGATGGAGACCACCAGCCTCAGGAAGGAACGTATCGTTGTCTTGTTCCTCAGCCACTGGAAGAAGTCAGCCTACGCCATCACCATGAGAGCCAAGGTGAGGCAGGAGAACGCCGCCAGGACAGAGGCCTTAACGTCGTTAGCCCAGGCCCAACCCAGTAGCAGTTCGATGTTTCATGTCTGCCGCCAAAGAACCGCCGTGGAGAAGATGCTCAACTCATGGAGAAGTTTTAAAACCGGCAACAGGTGCACTCCAGCTGTCCCTCCTCTCCCGGCCCCGAGGCACACTTACTCTCCCGAGCACTTCCTGCCAGAGGTCGACGGGCTGCCCACGACCTACGACAGCTTGACCCTTGACCTCTTCATGTTGGGCTACTTTCACATCCTGGAGCAGGATCTATCCGCAGAGGAGAGGAAGATGCGGCATCTCCTCTGCTTCGAGGTGTTCGACCACGTGGGTAGCTTCCCCTGGGAGACCGTCAGAGACTTCCACAAGGCCGTGATCCAGGAGATCCAGGCCGGAAACCGCCAGTGGAGCCACGGCTTTGACGACATCAAGGCACGCTTTTTTGGGAGTGGCACAGTGACATCCAGGTACCACCTAGGGGGCGCCAGAGAGTGCCCGTGCCTTTCATCCAAGGACATCAGACTGGTTCCCAAGGTCATAGTTCACACGGCCGCTCCGGACGAGAGCGAACTGCTCAGGTGCAGCAACAGCACAGACTTCTCCTATTTTAGTAACAGCGACATCTGTAAATATATCGATCGCAGCTTCGCCTTCTGGAAAGAGAAGGAGGCTGAGTTGTTTGACTTTGAACACTAGTTCTGTTCTTTTGATATTTTTATAATCTCCTGCTATGGTTTGCTGATCGAAATGTGAACCAATAGGTCACAATGCTCTGAATTGAGTTGACTGTGAAATCCTGTGAGAACAAAAATTGTTAACTGTTTGAAAGAGGACATCTATGAATAAATGTATTTGTATACATGACAGAATCATATTTTGGCCTTTCAGCTTTTCAAAGATTTTGTTGCATTTGTTTTTTATTGGTTATATGTTTCCTTGAGCACCACAACAAGACCTAAAGGCATCGCAGTGGTCACATTTCAACCAGCTGAAGTCCGAATTGGACTTTGTTCATTGTTCAGTGTTCTGGGAGATTCATTTGGATATTTTGTGATACAAAAATCTTGGACGTGTTGTATTGTCCTACTGCTGTACAGCTGTATAGCTCCTGAGGGCTGCGGGCGCTCATGCTGAACACCATGTTCATCATATCTTTACTGTACTTTCCACGCTCTCTTCATTTTGATTTTCCCCAAATCAAAATGCCTGAGACGATTAAAAACCGGTTAGCACGGCTTTCATTCCCTTAACCTGGCTCATCAGCCGGACTCACCAGTGAACTTGTTGTGAGGGAAGCGGTCCTTGTACAGGGTGTTCTTCAGCATCAAAGGGCTGGGAGGATGTGGCCGCCCAGTACACAGGAGCACCCCTTCCTTCCTGATTACCACTCCCACCACCACCCACCACACCACCCTCCGCCACCACCCCCCCCTCCACCACCACCACCACCCTGCAGGCTCACTGACACCCAGCCAGAGTGGGGAGGTCAGAAGCAGTTATTGTTGTGCCGTAGTGGACATTGCACACCGTTAGGATGGAGGGAAAGAAAGTGATGTCACGGACACCTGGGTCCTGTAACGTAAAGGTATGTGGAACCTCTGCAACGGACACTGTTGTTTGAGGAGCTGTTGGTTAGACTCTCATGCTGTGTGGATGCGTGTTTTGAGGATGAACGCTCGACGAAGTGAACATTTCTGGTTATGATGGTCTGTGTGTAATGGACTAACTGGAATGGATGAACTGCAAACTGCTTTGTATTTAGGTGCATGAACAAGTCAGGAATCAGTGTCTTTAAGCTGCATCTGAAGGTGTCCAGTATTGGATTGCCATCAGAAATTGGTCTTGTAACAGATTTAGTAGAGATATGTATTTTTCAATGTTTTGATTTGAAGCAGGTCAAGCAAATTATTAGTTGAAAATGCAAGAAATTGATTGTGGAAAAGAAAGTGTTTTCTTTTTGGGTGAGGTTGGTCTAGGAAGACCTGAACAAATATTTCTATTTGGTCTTATGTTTCTTTTGAATGCTGCCTCAAAGTAGAGATCAAAAACTGTTTCCCTTCATTCACTGCAGCAGCAGGGCACCCAATACAGACAAAGGCTATCGGAGAGAAAATAGCTTACACGCGCACACACACGAGCACACACGCACACATACATAAACACATGCGCACATGTGCACACGTGCACACACACAATGTAAGTTGTGAGTTTTGGTGACCAGGAGATTTTACATAACATGGTTTTAAAGTATTGTGGAGGTATGATGCACAAAGCTTCACATATTGAACGTCCAATGTTCTATTTACCTCCATACAACTTCCCTTCTGTCTCGCACTCTGTTGCCCCCCCTCCCCCTCTCTTCCCCCCCTCCCCCTCCTCCTCCTCTCTCCCCTCCCTACGCGTTCCCATAATCTCTCCCTCCTCTCTCGTTTCTCCTCCTATCCGTGCCTCACTCCCTCCCTCCCCCCACACTC